>WHYT01013480.1:2887-13476 GCA_009806455.1 Tetrax tetrax | reverse complement strand
AAAAAAAAAAAAAAAAAAAACAGACACACGGAAGCAAATTGAGACTTCACCAAGAGTCTGAGACTCAGAGGGAAACGGTGAGGTTTATCTGGAGTTAAGGTGAATAGACAGGTAAAATGTTACACTCGCAAACAATGCTGCTCAGGGAGAGGAGAAATCACTTGGAAAAATGAAAATCGCACATGTGCTTCTGATGACCCCATTAGATGCGAAGTCCTCCAGGAAATACATATTTGAAACAGCCAGGAAAAACAAACATGCCTTTTATAGCCTTGCCTGTCCCGCCATGAAAAAATGCAAACCTCGGTATGGTGCGTGTGTATCTAGGGGGTGGGAGGGGGGAAGGGGGAACAGATTTTTGTAAAGAGCCCGATGAAAGCTACCTTCATCAGGAATACTCATTTGCGCTGCCCTGCTCTCCAAAAATAGGCTGCAGCCTGGAAACCGAAGCAGTGGTTATAACTACCGCGTGTGAGCCGGACCCGTGAGCCTGAAAAGTGGCCGTCGGGAGCCCGTCGGGGTGTCAACGCGGGCAGGGCTGGCTGGCAACAGGGAGGAAGAAAAAACGCAGGACTTTATAAAGCTTTGCCCTAAAGTTGAGCAAAGTCCGGTGAATCGCATTGGAAGAGCGATTTCTGGTCGTGCGGGAGATGGGGTCTGGGCAGAGAAACCCCCGGCCCCACCGTTGCAAAGCGCCGGGTTAGATGCAGTGGTCCCGGAGGTCAGAAGGGATGAGCAGAGACTCCATCTGGGAGCACTTTAGCGGTAAAGGCATCATCGTTCCTTCTCTCCCCTCGACCATGCTGCCCATGGAGCCGGGCACAGTGACACCGCGGCCGGCAGCCCTGCCAGGCTCTGAATGGAAACTCCCCCCCTCCCTCCCCGCTTCCCACCCCGGCTGCTGGGCACCCCCGGCCTCGGCGGGGAAGGGGCAGGTCCGCCCCCATCGCCTGGCATCTGCCGTTCCCTCTGTGGGGCCCGGCTTTCGCCCGGTGCTTCGGGAGCCCTGGGCGGCAGGTGCCCAATGCCGCGCAGAGACACGGGCTGCTCCGCAGGGAGACGGCGAGGGCCCACGGCAAGTCACCCATCGGGGAGGTAGCCGCCCCTGCACACCTCGGGGGACTGCCGGGGGGGGACGGGGACACGCAGGTGACTCTGGATGGGGGAGTTGAATGGGATACGCTGAACCGAAAGAGGCTCAGTTGTCACTGAAGAGATGCGTGAGGCGGGAAAGCTTTACCAAAGCCTGAGCCGACGAGAGAGACCTGGCCCTACCACCGAGTGGGGCCGAGCTGGCACCCTTCGGCTGTTTACCCCGGGGTCGTGGGGCCAAGCGGCGGCAGCCGGAGCCGCCCCGTGGTAGGGAACCACCGACGGGGTGCACAGGGCAGGCGGCGGGATCTGCTCCCGGCAGCTCGCCCCTTCCAGCCAGCTCCGCGGCCGAAGCTCCTGAGGAGGAGCGGGGCAGGGACCCGGCCTGCCGGGGGCGGGGGGCATGGCGGCTGCTGGAGCGGGGAAAATGGGGCTGCTGCGGGTTTCGCTCCGGCCCCTGAGGTATTCGGTTACGTGTCCGCCCAGCAGCTGCTCGGGTCGAGGGTCGGCACCCCGCACTGAGCGAGGCCCGGGCTGGTGCTGAGGAAGGGAGGGGACGTTTAAAATTTAAGAAACAGCTTGGGACATCGCTCTTAAGACCGCGTCGAGCGCACACCCAACAAAAACATCAACAACTGGGAAGTCGGGAGGGTTTAGAAACCTCCCGGGTTCGAAGGAAGCCAGGCATGGGGCAGGGACGTGCTGGCAGCGCTGCGCGGGGCGCGGAGCCGGGCGGCAGGGGCCCCGCGGGTGGCCGTGGGGAGAGCGACGTGGGGGTAGGCTCCGTCCCCGGGCAGTTCACCTGGCTGTGACCCTTCCCGAATTAGAAGGGCCGGAGGTGGACGATCCCACCTCACTCGCGATTTGAACAGAAACCGAGGCGGTGGGAGGCGAGGAGCAATGCTGACCGGGCTCCGCCGCTGCGGGTGTGTGCGGAGCCGGGCTCCGTCTCCTCGACTGTGCCCACAGACACCCCCCACCCACGGTGCCGTGGCTCTGCGGGGTGATTTTAGTCAGGGAAAAGACCCAAATCCTTTTCAGCTTGGAAGGGGCATTTTAAATTGTTGGTTGGTTTTTTATTTTTTTTGTTTTCGGGCGAGGCCGGCACAGCGCAAGCGACGGTGTTTCCCACCCACATGCAATCGCTTTGGGGTCTGGGGGTTATTTCTGCCATTCTCCGAGACGCCCGACCCCTTGGGGGGATCTCTGGTGCTGGAGGGTGGCCAGTCCCTCTCCCGTTATTCCTCTGAAGAGAGTGTATTTATTACCTCGACTAGCGCCGGGCGATCGCAAACAGAGCCGCCTGGACGGTCCTCACCCGGGCACTGCTGCCGCCACCATTGATTTGAAACAAACCCCCCCGACCCGACGGAGGAGGGAAGGACCAGACCACGGCACTGCCCCTCCTCACCTCCGGCCGCCCGACCCTCGCCGGGGACCCCGCACGGGCACCTACCAGGGGCTGGTACCCCAAGGAGAGACTGAGATGCCGCGTGGGGGGAGGAGGGGAAGGTAGAAGGGGGCGAGAGGCAGCCCTGCGAAAAGCGGAGAGGGGCTGCGGCGTTCGTGCCCGCTCGGTTGGCGTGCGTTGCCGTTGCGATGGTATCTCGCTTTTGGAGGCATTTTACGGCTTGGAGGAAATCTAATCCGGTGAAGAGAAAGGCAGAGAATACTGTTGGCATTGAATGAACGCCGTGTGGTAATCTTCGGGCAAATGTGCGGGTTTCCATGCCAAAGCAAAGTGTTTTCTCGTCGGGTCTCCTCGTTCTCCGAAGGGAGGCGAAGACACCATTTAAGAAATCCAGCTGGTTGCAAATCATACATTTAATCTCTCAGCTGGAATGATTTAATGGATCAGTATCGAGTAACAGTCCTGGAAAAGTAGCCTCCTAAAACAACAGAGAGAAATCCTGGTTGAATAATAGTAAATGAAAACCGGGGATTACAGCGACTGCAAGACAGTATTTTCCTTGCAGTCCTCGAAAGATGCCGCCTCAGAGGGGCCAACCGAAGCAACAAAGCCCCGCGTGTCATTTCGGTGTAGGCGGGGGCAGGTCCCGCCAGCCTGCGGTGCCCCCTCCCCTCCCCACTCGGGGCAGGTTCCCCCCTTTCTCCTCGTGTCCCGGGCACCTTCTGAAAGGGCTTGTCTGAGGTGCAGGCGGCAGGGACACAAGCCCTCCCTCCGGCCCTTCGCGGCCGAACGACCTCCGACGTGCCGGGGCCAGAGGTACCGGCGGGGTCACCGGAGGGCTTCCCCCGGCGGGGCACCGGCAGCCCAGAGCCACGGCGGGGACCCTGCTGAAAGCCACCCCGTCTGCCTCGGGCCGGCACTTGCTGGGATTTTTCTTTTTCCCCCGCGCAGAGGCGGGGGAAGGAAGTGTTAGGCCGGGAAAAGTGGCATTTTATCCTGAAAATAATAGAAGGAACACTTTGCCCGTCTCTGTCCTTTTGGGACGTGCTGGAGAGAGAAGCGGTACCGGAGTTATGAGAGGGAGTGTGGGGGGAGCTGGAGGCAGCCCCTTGCCCCGGGTTACTGGTGAGGCCCGCGGGGGTCCCTGGCGCGGCTGGAGAAGGGGGGGCCTTCGGCGGCCGGGGTTCCAGGGGCTTTTTTTTTTACGGCCCTCCCATCGCCGTAACTTTAACCGGTGTCTAGCAGTGACGGGTAAAGCCGTCACTGAAGGAAATATCTCGGCCGGGAGCGTAAAAGCACTTGACTCACCTTTCCGACGGCCGAGGTGGAGGTCATTACCGCGCTTAATTAAAAGCACTTCCTCGACGGGGCAGGTGCTTTCCTTACAGCGGCCCTGGGGAACGGGCCCTCCCCGTCCCCACCAGCCCCTCTGTGCCCCCACTGCCATGCGGGGCCCCGGCCGCTAACGTCCCAAACCCCGCCTCGCTCCCCAGGACGGTCCGTCCTCCCCGCGGCCCCGCACCTCGCTTTGCCCTGCGAGCTGGGCGAGGGAAGAGATAAATGCCTGCCGCTGGGCCGGCAGCACACGAGTGGCCGCTCCCCGCGCACCCGTGGGCGCTGCCCTCGCCTCTCCTCCTGCCGCGCACGGCGGGGACAGGGGCCCCATCGGAGCTGCCCTTCACCGGCGGTTTCTTCCCACCCACCCCCAAATCATCCTCCTCGCAGGTCGCAAGAGCAGAACTTTTCGGAGGAGAGGTGCGTTTGCTCTCTTTCCTCGGCATTTCGTGTTACCAACGGCGAGGCGCCATCGGAAAGTGTCTCTTCACAGGGCTCTGAGCTGAGGAGGGAAAACACACCTTTGCTTTAGGTTCTTTTACTCGGAGCAAAGACGAGTGGGCAGCGAGGAGAGTACGGCACCGATGGCCGCTCGGCCGGGCCGCCCCGCAGCCTGCCCGGCCGGATCCCGCAGCATCGCCCGTGTGAGGGATGGAGTGCAAGGTCGAACGCCGTCAGCGCAGCATTAGCACATTTTTGTCATTAAATGTACCGGGGTCGTAATAGCTGTTTATATTCACAGAGCATTTTTGAACGCAAACCGCATGCCCCAGTCACCCCGAGATGAGCCTGGAGTCAGTGAGAGTCAGTGCTCCCCAAGGACAGCTTTGGTGACAAGGACAGCTCGGGTCAAGATCAGTTCAGTTTGGTGTTGCCTATTTATAGAGATAGAAAAGCTAAAAAAGAAATGGCATGTCAAAAAAATTTCAGAAAGTGTTGCAAATCCCAAAATATTTTTCTTTGTTCACATCATTGCATGTTTTTCAGTCTCAGCCTCTTTCTAAAAATATTACTGCATGTGTAGTATATATGAATATAAATTTAAATATTAATTTAAAACAACTCATCTGTTTTAAAAGATCTCTCCAAAACTTTTCAACAAGTTCAATGTCTTATGATGTTTTAATATAGAAACGTTGTTAAAATTCTCCCTTCTTTTTCTACAGGCAATGCGGACTTTGACAAATGGCTATTTTATGTTTGCTATGCATATTTTTCATATTGGCTTCAAATTAATTACTATAAGCTTTTGAAAAAAAAAAAAAACACCTGCCCTGCCTATTGAAATCACCCAGCTCACTTCTGTAAGAAAAGATAAATAAAATAACTGTTCTGAAAAGCAAAGTATTCATGTGCACGAATCAGAAAACTGATGATCTTAACAATAAAGGACTCAAAGGTGCTCTTTAACACATTGCTTTCAATGTATAAAATCTTTATATGATTACTTTTTCTATTAAGTTACTTTTTTACAACAAGCATGTAAGCAGATATGTGTAAAATTTCTATTTAGGTACAATATGCTTTAAAACATAGACTTGTGGATCTTTAATATTATTAACAACAGTATAGCTACAGAAATTCAAATTTGGATTTGTGTCCTCTCCTTGCATTTGTTTTTCGGCCAAGAGCAGAAGCCTGACCCTGGGTTTTTTTTAAGAGAGTGGCAAAGTTCCCACCTACACCCCAAGGATCTGTGAAGTCAGTCAGAGTTTTTTCCGTGGACTTTGGATCAAACCCACAGCATGAGTCAATTTAAGAAGTGATTACTTCTCTTTCACAGACGTGCACATTGCATTTGCTTAGATAACTACATCTCGAGGA
Source organism: Tetrax tetrax (assembly GCA_009806455.1). NCBI lineage: Eukaryota > Metazoa > Chordata > Aves > Otidiformes > Otididae > Tetrax > Tetrax tetrax. The sequence continues at coordinate 7,814 of WHYT01013480.1, read as the reverse complement.
TTTTTTTCCACCCGCATATTCTAGGATCTTGAAGAAGTTCTTTAGTCAAAATTTCCTTGAAATGAGTCCAGATCTTCCTGTCCCCACCAAGCACCCACCTCCAGTTTGAGACTCGCTCTAGGTGGCACTACTCTTCTCATAAAACCATTCTTCTTTTTGTCCCTGTTCACCTCCTGACCTGTCTTCCCCACAATCCTCCAGCAAATGTGTCTTCTTTTGTGAGACAGAGAACCAGGAGCTTCTGGAAAAGGAGACCCAGGGAATTTGGAAATCCAATGGCAGCACCAGACACGGGGATGACATGGAAAGTAGGATCCACTCTCCCCACTCTTCTTCATTTGTAGTACTAACTCCCCCACTTTCCCCACTTCACAACTTCCTCAGCCTCCCATGAATGAACGTGCCCTAAGACAAGTGTTTTTATATGAGTAGGAATGGCTTTGCTCCCCTCTCTGATAGTTACAGAAAATTCAACCACCCCTTGTCTCTCACCACCGCTAGAAGGACAGGGTCACAGTGGAAGACTGGGCTGTTTGGGTAGATTCTGGTAAAAAAAAAGACCCAGCTGGACCAGACAGGATCATCTGCTATAAGAAAGATTCTCCAAAGACAACAATGCCTCCAACCAGCATGAGGAAGAAGCAGGAGAAAGGGCAGGCACTACCTGGGAGGAAATGGGGTCCATCCTGCAGCCTGGTGGTCCCCAGGTGCCCCCCAGAAGCTGGCGCACATTCGTATTTGCCATACCTAGCTTGCTCTGCTCAGCAACATCAGGAGGGTGGAAAGGTGAGCCCCTCACTGCATTTCCAGCTTTACTGTCAGTCCGTGTTACGTGTAGTTTGGCTGGACCCCAGAGTCCGCCTGTGAATCTTCAGATCACATCTGTGTTTGATTACATCTGTTCAGAGCATCTGTTTATGTCTATCTGTGGCATTAAAAAGGAATCTCTGAGGCCTGTTCTGTTATGTGTTGCAGAAATGAGCTGGTGTCAGCGAGTCGGCGCTGCTGCACAGTTAGTGACCCAGCAATTGGCGGAGCAGACTGAGTGTGTGGGCAGGGCCGGAGCACGGCAGTGAGTAGCCCTTGGTGTGAAGCTGAGATGGGGCAACGTGGAGGTGCGAATGTGTGGCTGGGTTTTATCCACCCCACACCAGCCCAGGGACCCATTGCCAGCAGTGCTCACTGACATTTCATCTGTGAAATCTGCTCACATTGGTGCGTGTCAAGAAGAGACATTTGCGTAATTAATGTTTCCTCGCTTCTTGTGAAGCTCTACTCTCCAAGGAGTGAATAATACTGACTCTTAGGTAGGTTGGAAGTTTGCACAACATTTGTGCCTATTTCCCAAATACGAATTTGGAAACCTGTGGTTGCCACTCCCAGTGCTCCCTGCTCCAGTGTAAGACACCAGCACTGCCATCTCCAGCTGGTGCAGCAGTACTGGCTGGGGAAAGCAGTGAGGACAGAAGCCAGGCAGAGCTGTAAAATAGGAAGGCATTTATTTGTGGCATAATAGTAATTAGTTTTGACTTTTAACTTTATGGCAACTCTGTCTAGTCTCTAGGTGCAAAATTAAAATTGCTGCTTTGTATACAAGCAGATCACTGACATTGATATTCATTTAATCCATTTTCTTCTGTCACTTATAAACAAATAAGTTTTATTCAATTGAAATAGGTGGTGGAAGACCACGCTGCTTTTTATCTGAAATTGTGCTGAAATAGTGGATTTGCCAGTGCAGCACTTGTTTTTTCATCAGATCTGGGGATCTAAATGAGATTGCACTAAATAAGAGGGGTAATGTATTACTGGAGTCCCGCAACCAACTCCTCACAACAGATAAGTGTGCTAACTTGACTGTTCCTTACAGAGTGAATATCATCAGAAAAAGCACCCAGTGTAACTTCTGTGCTTCAGGAGAACTGGTTCATCTAAAAGCACTCATAAGGAAAAGGAACCTAAGTGTCCAAACTGTTGATAACCTAATATTAACTCAAACTCCTTCTAAGACTCAAGCAAAAGAGCTTTATAAATTACCTGACCATCTGAGAAAGACAGGTGAAACTGTCACCAACACATTTTATCATGCCCTGAACCAAGTCTAGCCTCCTTTACCCATGAAGTATAACCTCCTCCAAGGCTGGCATTGCCCGTGACCTCTGAAGAATGCTGATATTGATTAAACAGGTTTGTTTTCCCACACTGCAAAGCCGGAAACCTGTATTTTACCTTTCACAGCCACCAGCATTCTCTATCACAGTACAGTAATAGTGCAGGGTTCGTGATATGATAGGACATGGCGTGGCAAACAGTAAGCATTTCATCAGAGCCTATTCTCCCAGACTTGTCAATCCCATTGCCAAGGAAGTGGTGGTCATGGCAGAGTTTCACTGGCAAAATGCTGTCAGTAAGTTAATTACCGGTTTTGTGATGGCAAAATCTTGCAGGTGATGTACATGATCTCTAAAAAGTGCTCTTTTCCTTTTATCTACCAACAGACTTATTCATCCTGGAAATAAACATGTACTTGAGGGGAATGCTGTTTTGCCACTTTTGTTTTATTGTAATTCACAGATCAAAAGTCCCCTGCCATAAGCTTATACTTCACCTTTCGGAGTCATCAATGGAAGTGTCCACCTCCAAAATCAGACAGGAGGTACCCATAAGGGTAAGGTATAATGCTATAGCAGAAATAGTGTCCAGTGCTTGGATTGTGAATCTTGTCACTGTCTTGAGAACTGTCTTGGTATAGGTTCTAAGCATATAGGATATTTTACAGTTTTCTGTCTTTACGAGGGAAAAGACACACATGCTTTGTTTGTGCTCACCAAAGGATAAGTCCTCTTAAATACATCTTCTGTTTCATGCAGTGCTTTTATACATACATACCTACCTCTTTTCTGTTAAATCTCAGACTGTTTCTGTCGATCTTTCCTGAAGTTTCTCCCTACTGTTCAAATAATACTGTCCTGAATTTAACATAACATGGCAGTGGAGTGGGATCACATGAGAGCTACTGTAACTCTGCTCTGTGACATATATAAACAAATATACAGATCAGTTACCATATGTTGGATGACCCAGCGATGTAGTGAAGTGGCATATGCACCCTGGCATTCACTAGCTTGCCCTATTGTTACTATCCATTTATTATATTTCATAGATATCTTTATGTTGCATTTTTTTTCCTCAAACAAATCTCCTATGGTTCATTTCTACCCACATTTTTATCTCACTGGATTCTTTTGCCTCATTCTCAGTTCAGCAACACTTCCTAACCCAGTGTCATTCGAAAGTGTCAGTGATAGGAATTGTATTCGTTCTCAGTGTTAATGAAGATGTCAAAGACGACGTCAAACACATCTCTTACTAAATACTCTTTTCTTGACACTGCCATTAAACTTGATGGTTTTTTTCAGAGTCATTTAGGCACCTTTCCAACTCCTCTCAGGAATGTAAAATTAATTTCCAGGTAAGATTTCTCTTTGAAACAATCTAATAAAATCCACGTATGGTTACTGTACCTCTTTCATCATCTAGTTTTGTGATTACATAGGAAAATGAATGATTAATTTCCCATGTCAGGATTCTTTCTTGACAGCCCTGTTGCAATCAGTTTGCACATGCAAAATAGGTCCAATGCTTCCCTGAAGTGATGGGTTTATTGCACATGCGGTACAAAATAAGCACCTATTTGTAGCCTCAGGTGTGAGGAGCGGCCAGGATGATAGCAGTGAAGGCACGTTCTCACGTGGGATAATTCACTTAGTGCTCTCCCAGCTATCTGGGTTTTTTTGGTGTGTCGTCCCCCCCCCGCCCCTCGCCCCCCTTACCTGTTTTTCTCCTACCTGCAAGCACTAGCCTTAGAAATACAGATAGCACCATCTGAGAAGCATAGCATGGTCAGCATGAAGTGGTCAGTACGGCATTTTGGACAGCTCACAAAATAATGGTGAGGTCTGATGAGTACCCCACGATTCGAAGACATACTCCATCTGGAGTAACCAGAAATCCAAGGTTAGAAAGGAGGCAGAAGTGTTGATAGCAAACAGTGTGCCTGCAGAGTATTTGGATGGAGCTCTGGGGTTACGAATTCTAGGCATCAAGAGCAAAATAAACCACATCTTTTATTGGGTTCAATGATGTGTTACAGAGGCGACATCAACTCTGACCAACATACTACAACAAAATGCTCTTCATTGTACCAAGAACTAGTCTCTTCTCTAGCACCAAACCACTCTTCTTTTGCTCTCTATCATCTACCCAAACACAATTTCATTTCTTCAGCTTCTATAAAAAACAGCAATCCACTCGCCATGGTTACAGGCCAGACTGGTCAATACATCCTCCCCTTAAGCGCCTCTTGAAATCCCACTTCAGCCTCGAAACGCATAGCTGTGGAGCTGCTCCCCAAACTGTTGCCTTCCAGGAGGGTCCCTCTCTGCCCCCTGTAGGCTGGGGTGCTTCCTGTCTGGTGCTACTCCCATCGTTTCCAGTGGCCATAGCTTTGGGAAGAGTTCCAGCGGTTCCAGCACCTTTGTGGGGGCTGGAGCACAGTGACAGCACAGGAGCTCCAGCGCTGTCTCCTCCAGGAGATGCGTCCACTCCGCGGGATTCTCCCTCCTCCTCCTCAGTTCCTTCAAGAGCCGCGAAACGACACACGTGGGCGTGAAGGGTATTCCTACAGAAGCCACAATGCAAACATTTGTCCATCACGCACCCGCTCCCGTGGAGTCGGCCCTCTTCTCATCCGCCCGCTCCCCCAGACGCCACGGTGACACCCACGCCGCCCACCCACTTCCCCTGCTCCCAGCCACCTCAGCAATCCCACCCGGCGCGTACCCCCAACCCTCCTCCGCCGCAGCATCCCGTCCCGCAGCAGCCCCAGCTGTGCAGCAGGGACTCGCGTACCGCGGGGGGAGCGTGG
>WHYT01013478.1:0-56462 GCA_009806455.1 Tetrax tetrax | reverse complement strand
GGCATATATATTTTAAAATATATATATAGCTTGTGTGAAAGGAGAACGGAGTGTTTGGGCTAATCCTGATTTCCCACTTCTGCCTGCCCAAAAGCGTCTCCTGTCTCCCGCCAGCAGGTTGGGCTCTGCTGCTTCGCCCAGCAAACCCGCCCGAGCGGGAGCCCCGGCGGGTCCTGAAGTCACCGATTCTGAGTTTCCCACCCGAAACCGCCCGGCCCGGCCGGTCCCCGCCGCCGGGAGGGGGCAGGGCAGGACGGGAAACGCCCGCCCGCCGGCCCCGCTGCGCCGGGAGGCGCCGGGCCTTCCCCGGGGCCGCCGCCCCCATCGGGCTTGAGTGGGGCGGAGAGAGAGGGCCGGGAGCGGAGGGAGGCAGACCCGGGAGGATGCCCACTTTTAGGCCAGGCGTTTGTTTCAGCCATATTTATTTTTTCTTCCTCTTCTCTCAATGCTGTCAGTTTCCCAAATATCTGTCACAAGATGTGGAATGGGTTTGGGGTGACCTGCATAGCGGAGAGGGTTCGCATTCACTCCTGGAATGCGAACAGGTTTCCCAGAGAGGTGGTGGATGCCCCATCCCTGGAAACATTCAAGGCCAGGCTGGATGGGGCTCTGAGCAACCTGACCTGGTTGGAGATGTCCCTGCTCCTTGCAGGGGGGTTGGACTGGATGGCCTTTGAAGGTCCCTTCCAACCCAAACCGTTCTGTGATTCTCTGAAGAGATGAGATACGTTCTGTGGTGGATGGCAGTTGTGTTCTTGAACAACCAGGGATTATGCCAGGGCTTTTTTTTCTCCCTGTTCTGGTTCTGGTAGGTACAATGTCAAGGTAGCAATACAAAAATGACTTAGCAAGATAATCACATACTCAGTGAAGTTCAGCAGCTTGTTTCATTAACTATTAAAATTATGCCTAGAAATGCTTTTAAAGATTCCATGCTATTTGGTATGGCTTTTTTTTATCCGCCTGTATTGCAATACAAATTTTACAGCAATTAAGTGGGGCTATCCTTCATGGCTGCAGCTAGAAGTTGCATGTCAAAGCCTATCCTGTCTTTTTTGTATCTGACATTAAAAAAAAAAAAAAAACACAGAACAAGGAAGGGACCAGAGGCAGCATTCAGCAGACTCACACAAAAGGCCAGTGTGAAAACCAAGTCTAATCTCCCCATGCAATATACACTGTATTTTCAAAAGTCAAGTGCTCAGGTCTCTTCACTGCCATGTGCATTAGAAGGAGTATTTGAAATGTGTTGTAAAGCTAACAAGCTTGGTTAAGCAGAGGTGTGTGGTCTTTCAAAGTGTATTCCCAGGGTATAACCTCCCTTCTCAAGAAACTCATTTATCACTGTGATGGTTTCACCTCATTTGAAGCCAAGTTATTGTCACCCTTATAATAATGTACCTTGACAGGAAAAATGAAATTCATGTGAAAAGTTATACAGTCATCACACTCTGGAGTAAAAATATAGACTATCGTATCAAAACATAAAGCAGATGAAAACTTTTTCCATGTATATATTGTAGGTTGTATTTCCTTGTACCACAGTCCTTTTTTTTTTTAAACTAAACATGAGTATTTAGATCATGTGCATATGGAATAATCCATGGCCTGTGGTTCACTGTCTTTAAAGGAAGGTAGGTGTACATGCTTCATAGCTGCCTTGGTATGGCAGCCAAGGCTTTTTAAAATGGTAAGCTAGGCTGAGAAATGTCCACATGTATTTAATAGGGAGCAACTGTTTAAATGATTGGTCACCCCCTAGTGCACTCTTATATTTCAGGTGTTGTTGAGTGTGCTAAATCTTGTCCTGTCCTATTTTGCAACTGATGTTTGCACTCTGGAGCCTCTTAAATCTTTCTCTTCTACCCTCCATCCTCAAAAGTCATTAAGGACGCAGGGCAGACTAAACTAAATGAAACTCCGAGTGGAAACAGTTCCAAGTCAAACCACAGCCTCTCTAAGAAGCTCAGTCCTCAGATATGTGTTTTCGAATCACTTTGACATGCACAGGGTGCTTCGAAGGAGGTGCCGAGTGCTGTCACTGGAAGGCTGTGCTGCGCTCAAGTCACAGTTGGATTTTTTTTGTTGGTGGTGTTTTCTGCTGTCATCCCATGTCCCCAGGATTTGGAGATTTTGTTTTGAAGACTTTTAGGATTACTGGCATTTTCCTAGCTGGCTGTGAATTTTTGCATTAATTATAATTTACTACTCAACTAAAATCCATTTCCAAAATAAATTATGTCTTTATACAACTATTTTCACCTTTCCTGTTTTTCAAAACATTCTTGAAGTTCATCTGACTTTTCTGTGAATGTGCTGTAAAACATGCTGTGTGGGGCTGTACCTGTCAGGGTCAGCAGGTATCTCCTAAACTCTATACGGCTTCTGTGTTCCCCTTCACTGCAGTCTGCATTTTCAACTTAAAGAAAATCCTTCAAATCTGTATTTAGACTTCCAGTTAAGCAGCCTGAATATTATAACCTTGTAGAACTTTGTGGAGTCAGAAGAAAAATTTGGCCATGTTTAGGGGGCTGGAAATGAAGCCTGAAGAGGGTATGAAAGTGACAGGTGACATCAATTATGGGAGATGAGATACACATAAACAAAACTGGAAAGGCTCAGACAGAAAAAAAAAAAAAGCAAACAAACAAACTTTGCGTAAGAATGTTTCTCCTGCCTTTGTTACCAGGTTATTTCCACTTTGCATGTCTTTCTCATTATCTTATGCTGTCTGTTTTACCAAATTGTGAAGCATATGGAAAAACAACTTGGTCTTTTTTTTTTTTTTTTTTATTTGGGTACTAACACAATAAGAACAAATAATTATGCCAGGGATGCAATGGCGGGCATTGTGTTTAGGGGCTCTCTCAAAAGCCAGACAGCCCTTCTTTGCCTAAAGTTCAGGATGAAAGTAAGTTATTTAAAACTTGCAAAGCTTATTAGTAAAAACTGATGCAAATCTTGTTTGTAAGAATATGCGATTTTGACAGAAATAGTTTGTTTTACTGGAATTTAATTCTGAAGAAAACAGCACTTCTGACAAATTCAAAACATGCCTTGAGGCTATATTCACAATTTAATATTTCAATTTTTACTCTGAAATAACTTTTCATTTACTCATACTCACATAACATATGATCAAAATCCAGCCCACACAAACCATAAGAAAATTAAATGTTTCCATTTTGTCAAATGAAGAACCATCAATCCAAAACAAGAAGACATTTGGAAAGCCTGCTTTCTGGAAAATGTTAAATGTTCCAGGTTTTGTGCCAGTTTAATACACAGCTAAATGTCAAACCCCTTTGCAAAACAAAATTCTGTTTCTTTGCAACAAAATCAAACAACTGTAGATTACAAAAACATGAGGCCTGGTTAGCAGAGGAACCACATTGCTGTAAATGCTGAGCTTAATACTGATAAAGGAATCTGTTTTCAAAACTGGGTACTACTTATATTTGAAAGTCCATCCTAAACCGAATATTTGCATTTTTCTTCCTCCTTTGCTCAAATTGCTCCTCCAGCAGCTTCTCAGACATGCACTAAACTTCTGATTCCATTAGGGGAAAAGTCCAACAGAGAATTTTTAAGGTAGCTCATTTACCATGTGATCAATTCTGATTTATTAATTTTGATGTAACAAGAAGTGTAATGATCAAGATGTATACATACTATACTAATGATAAACATCTGTTACAAATTTCCAGCTGCCTCCCACATACAATTTTCTCTCACAGAGAAAATATTGACGTCCACTTGCAAACAGTTCTGCTATTTGCTGAGGCAGATTCAAATTGGTCCTGAGCTGTTAATCTACGCAAAATTTAATTACTAAAGAACTTGAAGCAGCTGTAAGAAAAACCTTCGATGTGTCTCAAAGCCTCTTGATGCTACAGAGGCTCCCACCAAACCTTGTGTTTCCCCAGCACCACACAAATTAAATCCTTTTTCAGATGCCTTTTTTCTACCCCTATATATATATCACATGGAGCTGTTTTCCTTTGCTAATCCCATTACTTAAGAGCAAGAGATAACTTAAAGCACTAAATATGCCAAAGGTAATTTCATACATATTACTGAATAGCAAAAACAGTGCCAGCAGGCTTAGAGATATTCAACTATGTGGGGTTAATGAAAACTCAAAAGAAGATGAAAATAATATGGATAAGACAGAGATTGTTTGTATAATAGTCACTCACACCGAATTTTAATGTTAAGCCTACTCTGTATGTCCTAAAAGGATGAACAGATGCACTACAGGGCATATAAGAAAGCTATCAGACAGAAAGGACTGCGTCTACCCATGGGAAGCAGATTAATCAAACCTGGAATAAAAGGCAGGCATGGATAGAGGAGATTAACCAGGCTATTAAATAAACAGAAAATAACAAAAGGAGTGTTGACAAAAACAGTAGAAAGTATGTTCCTGCAGTCACAGACTGCAAAACACTGATCAGGGAAAGGATTTGGTGATGACTGTTGACAGACACTTAAAACCAGCAACCTGATGTCTGGTAGTAGTTAGGAAAGCAAACAAAACATGGGGAAGTGTAAATAGAGGAACAGAGCACAGATCTCAACAGATAACTGCGTCCTGCTACAAAGGGCTGCTGTGACCACACCTGGAACGCTGCATGCTGCTTTGGGCACCGCGTAACAGGAACTCCAGCATGGGTACAAAGGAAGCGAACGAAAACATGAGCTTAGGAGCAGGCCCTTGCAGTGGGAACATCACTCCGATACAGGAAAACCGACAGGAAAGAAAAGCTGCCTGGCAAAAAGCTTCTAAGGACAAATACCAACTCAAGTTGCTTTAAATGGAGGAAAATTTAAGGGAATGAAAGGCAATTCAGCAGAGGCAACACAGTGATAGTACATAGAATGTCTGCTGACAAATCCTGCAACTGCATTTTTATAAAGCTGCAGCTATTACTGTGGCTGGGAGCAGAGCATAATTTATTGAGAGCATTTTGGCCTTACCATGTGACTCCTGGATATGAAATTTTACACCATGCCTACGGGGCCACAGCGTGTACGCCGCTCAGAGGTGCAGCCCTGTGCTGTCACACTGGCGAGCCAGTTCGAACGCACTGCGGGTAACCTTCTGCTGTTCGAAGCCTGCACCTGCACCTCTAAAGGCTCGTGTACTCTCCCGCAGCCACCCCCTGGAAGCTGCAGATTGGATATTGTAAGATTTATGCATGTAATATTGACATAGGAAAAGCAGTGTTTCAGGAGGAAACTCGGCTTCCATTCTGTGACATGCTGGCCATGCCTATATTAACGTTGTGGTTTAGCTCAGGAGGATTTTTTTTTTAAGACAGTCATCTAATGACCTCTCTTACCACATATTGGTCATGTTGTGGAGCAACGTCAGAAGTACACAAACTGAATTCCTTTCATATGAAATTAAACCCTAAGACTGATATCAAACCTCCAACTGCTCACAGGCTTTTTTTTTCCAGGGATCAGAGCCTTTACTGAAGCTGAAGTAAACCCCCTGAAATGAGAACAGTATGGATGTCAAGTCCTAAGCACTGACCGTTTTGCCCACGAGTTTTGCTCCAGCTGGGCTACAGCAGTTGCTAATGTAGACACAGCCTATCTCTGTTTCTTAAAAATAGTTCCTCACTGCAATTCCTGAGCACACTTTGGTCTTTTGCCCAGCAGTGTTTATCTCCTGGAGTGGCACTAACTACGAGGCAGACATCAACGTCAAGCTATGAATGACATATCCACCCCACTGGAAGGGGACATTATAAAAGAACGATCATTATCTTAATTATCTTCTGTCTTTTGAAATTAAAATAAAAAGCACCAAATATGCACTGACAAAAAATGTCTGTCTAAGTACTAGGCCTACAGGTCAAAGGAAACTGATAAGCCACAGAGCTTCTTTCTCTCCCAAAATGTTATTACTGCGTAAATATGAACCATGCACATGGTTTGGATATTTTCCAGTTCCACTTGGGTGTGAAAAGCAGCCTTCATGGTTGAAAAGCTATTTTTCTGAACCGCAAATGGCCATGGCCATGTGAGACATCTATTTAAGATCTGGCCCAAGTAGAAGCAGACATAAAAGATGAAATAGCTGGTGGGGCTCTGTGTCACCCCTGAAGCTACTCTTGTAGCTTTTTAATAGTCTCTCATAGACTGGAATCATCTGAGACAAGCTTGACTCCTTAGCTGGAGCTACTGTCTGCCTACTAAATACAATTACTCAAAGATGTATTTTATTATGACTCACTCGCAAAACTTCCTGTGCTTAAAACAGTTTATTACCAGTGGATTTTTAGAGAGATCCCATCCATTAATCAGAAAGGCGAAATGCCCCGGAGTGGACTATATTCCTCCAAAGGAGCTGTAAGAGCAGGTTATTCAAGAACTCATTTGCTGGTTATAAATACTCTTAAGTGCGGAGCGGGAGTATCGGCAGTGGAGAGCACATTAGGAGCTGATGGTGCAGCTGTGTGGATATATTTCCCTTGACTTGTGTGGCATGGGGCTTAGAAAGTATAAAGGGTAGGAAGTGAGGTGGAACTGGAATTCAGAATGATCAGGGTCTCTCTGCACTGAGAGCACGGCGAAGAAACAGCTGAGTACATAAAACCTCATAAAGAAAACCAAAACAATGATATTCCCTATTGTGACTGTTTAGTCTTTCTGTAGAGACTCATGAGGTCTGGGCTATTATCTATTTTTAATATCACTTGACCTGAAAATTTATGCTACCATCTGGAGAATGTGAGGATTTCTGTGTTACAGACTTAATACTGTCAGGGAAAGAAAGAAGTGAGGGGTGGCAAGGGAGGTAAGTTACAAAAATGTTTAAACATTATTCAGCAAATGCCACTCATTTCTTTACATTTTTTCTAAAGAGAAATTAAACAAAAATATATATCTTAAATTGCAAAATGTAAAAATATAGGTTGAGAATTGAATTAATGTATATTATCTCAGATAATATTTGCTTTACATTTCTTTCTATTTCAAGACATTTAGTACCTTAGGAAATTTAAGGTAACTTTTTAAAGGTCTGCTACTAATTTGTCTTTTACATAATAAATTGGAAATACTAAATGCAAGAGGAAAAACAAAAGGCTATTTAAAACTTTTGTAATATTCTTCTTGTTATTACATTTACAATGCTTTGTTTCTGTAGTCATCTCCAAATAGGGAGATTGTTTTTTAAATTATGAGATTTAAGCATCAAAATAAATACCCTTAACATTTGTTTTTTTAATCTTTAAGCATTAAATGCTCATGCTTCAAAGCTTCTCTGAAAATCTGACAGGTAGAAACCCTGTAATAATTGCAATTGCTGCAATATTAACAGAACAAACAGTATCATTAGACTTGCAATAATGTCACAAAAAATTAGCAGCTCTGTAGGACGGTGAACAGAGCCGGTCGCCAGAGCAGGCTCAGAGTGGGAGGGGAGGATGCCGGACCTTGTCCGGTGCAAAGGCTGCTCCTCGTCCCAGGGTCACTTGCAGTGGTCACTGGCCCATAAAGTGACATCTTTGTCTCAATACGCAGGGTACCGAGGGAGCGATCGTTATCCAGTGCGATGAGTGGCACAAGTGGCCTGTGCTCACGTTGCTTAGTGCAGGATCCCTCCAGTGCTCACTGGCCACGTCCTCACTATGCATTACTTGGCCCTGGGGTTCCTCCAGGCCCATGTGGCCCTACACATACTTACATGATGTTTTGGCAGGATTGGGGAGGAGGTCCCATTTCAGTGCATCTGAAATAACGTGAAGGTCAGGCTGCAGCCCACCAACGTGGTGCTTGTATGACATAAAACTGAAGGTATGTGCCATATGCCCTGAAGTCTGAGGCTGTTTAGGGTACATAGCTTGCTGGCATAGCATCAAAAAAAAAGTGTGAGATGGAGGAAACTAATCCTGATGCAGTCTTGTCTGTACTGCTGGCTGGGATGGATTTTTAAGATGAACTATCCCCTGAATGGTCCTGAGGATTTTCCTTGGGGATGGCTCACTGGAGCACCCCAAGAAAGGGATGCCTGTGAAAAGATAATCCTAATCAAGCTACAATAATATAAATCCTAAAGTAATGCATTAGGATACAACAATATAATAATTTTGTATTTGTCTATTTGGTATTAATGAAAGACTGAGCTGAGCTGAACTTCCAGTCAGGGAAAAGTGTATGATTTTTAACATGTGCATTTTTGAATGGTGGCTTTCATGATGTGTGAATGTGAAGATAGGGGTGTAGACATGCTTACCTCCAGTATTAAGTCTAAACCAAAATTAATTCAGCCTTTCTTGATGTAAGTTAGAAAAGCTGCATGAAGATCATGGCCAGGAGTCAGAGAAGCACATTTGATTTTCTGCAGTCAGGCTGTTTAAATGCTTCGTCACACACACACATCAGTGAAAATTGGCTTGATTTTTAGAGTTCATGGTAGCACCCTGCAAAGTTTACTAAAGTCACTGGAAGATACGTATTTCAGTACTTCTGGAAATCGGGAAATATATTTAAACTTCTGGCATTTGGAGCTAATAATTGGAAGACCAAGTCACGTATTACTCAAGATCAAACCTTAAATTATCCTGTCAAAAGAGAGTACTTTTCAGCTTTGAAAAACTAATTCAAGATATCAGCAAAGTGATCATCGATCTTTGAAAAATCTCAACTGAAGCTCAGCTCATGACCTACAATTGAATTTCCTCCCCAATTATCTACAAAAAGACAGGTTTAAAAGTCCCGTTTCTCTCTGTATAGGTTTTAATTGGCCACAAACTAATCAGAAGCTATACTATTATTAATGGAGCCTCATGGGGTGAGAACAAGGCAGTTTGAAACCCAAAGTGATCTCTTCCATGGATCTCTTTCTCAAATTTGTCCCAACTGTGGCTGCTTCCTGCCCTGTCTACTCCTGTTAACCTTCAGCCTCTCTTTCTTCACAGCAGCTGGTAGGGTTTAGGTATATTTTCTCCTTTTTGTCATGCCCCAATGTTCTGGTTTTGTTTAGTGAGTGGGGGCTGAACTACGACACCCTTTTACCCTGCCTTTGCTGCAGCTCTAACTCTTATGCCCAGATTAAAGGGTGGGAGAGTAGTGGCAAAGTGCTGTAATTGAACAAGAGGCTGTACTTTATGAAATTCTCCACTGACACAATCTAACCATGCAAGTTAAACAGCTGATCCTCCTTATCTAAATAAATTTGCTAGCTGGGAGAATAAGATCTTGCTTGTTTGCAGACAAACAGTGTTCTGGAATACTGGCAAGTACAGTATTGAAACGATCCTGATGGCTGAATAGAAATGAGGTTGTTAATCTTCTCTTAAAACTGGAGGAGCAAAGCTATTTTGCTCAGACTGCTCATCCAGCTGCAAATGCTATAAACACTGCGTCCGCCACCTTCCTGTTAGTCCTAAGGTCAAGGCTTTTTACAGCGTAATTCTTAATATCATTATGTTGATTGCACATCTGACTCAGAACCTATAGAGGTTCCGGAAATTTGTAGCTAGATATCCCCAGAGAATTCAAAGAGCAAGACAGAAAAAGTTCTTCCTGCTCTTTACAAAATAGGAGGGGTTTTACAGCAGAATGTAACACTTGTATTTATCATTTTCCTTTTATCTGCTGTTTCCTATTGCAAAGTAATGACACAGGACAGTACTATCTTGTTATTCTACAAGATAGTGGAATGAAGACAGTTTAGAGCAAAACTCCAACATACACACATACACTGTATATCAAGTTTGCATGTTTATTTACTGATTTTCTTTAACTGAACTCTTTACAAAGTATCACAGCAGAAGAGCTGCCAGTAAGTACGCGTGCAACCAAGCCCTCCTATTACCTATGCCAGGGTCCGTGCCAGCACACGCCAGAGAGATTATTTCTTATTTCCTTTCATAAAAAGTGAGCAGTAAATAATAACTACATCATCTATAGACTGTGCACATCATAGTCCTCTCAGAATATCAAGACGCATTCCAAAGACTTCTTACTGGGAATTATTAATATGATTAATGTGTTCCTGTATCAGCTGTTTGTTTAACTGAGCATTGCCATTGCGTTTTGCACTGGCTGCTCACTTCATACATAGATGTTCATTGTTCTGACTCCAGGCTTTGTTCCCTTCTTTCACACATTGAGAAAGTTTTCCACAAACTGAGTGTTTATGTGTTGAGTGCAGTACTCCATGGACTTTAGGGTCTAATGGAGTGTGAGAGGGGGCCTGTGGTTTTTCATCTTGTTTTCAGCTGTACAAACATCATGTACTTTTCCCTTCCTTTTAGAGGCCAGTCTGCGGCCTGCTAAAACACCAGCACACAGCGACGTAGTTGCCGAGACTTTACAAGTCAAACTGGGAGGACCTGATGCCATTCACCTTAACACCAAACATATTGACAGTGTTTATTTTCTCTGCCCCAGCCTCAGCTCTCAAATAAACATATCAGTGGCTGATTTTCAGTGCTCCTCTGAAGAAAAGCCTAAAAGAGTATCTATCTCATTGTCAATAACAAGTCTAACCTGCTCTCAGAATAAAAGTGCTGGGGGTGGAGGGATAGAGAAGGACATAAACAAAGGAAAAGATTATTTTCTCTTTTGTAAGCCTTTTAGAAGCTGATATTTATTTCAAGACACTTTCTGATACAAGCAGGGTCCTTGTTTTGCTTTTACACTTTACACTTTGTGAAATCCCAAAGGGACCTGAACTAGGTTGGTGGTTACTTTATATATTTTTTAGCGTGCGCACCTTGCCTCTGGGGAAAGCCATTCATTAAATTGCTGTTCTGGGTTGATGACATACAGATTTACTTTTCTCTTCATCAAGAAAATCCCGTAGCTGTTGAGGAAAAAAACAATCTCTTTAATACAACATCTCCTAGATGTGTTTGAGCTTTTAAATTAGCAATTAAATGTAAAATTCTAGCCAGAAAAAGGGAAATTCAATCACAAGTCTGTACTCTTGGCAGAAAGACACGGCCAAAATTCAGTTGTCGGTGCTTTACAACAGAAACAGCAGGTAATTTAAAGCCTTTTTAAATGGAACTTTTACATAGGTGTTTGGAGAGAGCTTAGTGAATGCAAAAGGACTTCATGTTGTTAATTACTAAACACTGAGCATCCTTTCTAATGAATGCTCGTTTTAATACTTGGCCACACTATTTCATATCTCCAGATTCCTTCAGCAGTATCATTCTATCTTTTCAAACATGTCCATATACCTACCATGGATGGCTAATATGAATTAAGTACACAAGCCTTTTGACTGATCATGGCACAGTTACATAATTGCATGTATAGATTGCAAATGACAAAATAGAACAGAAGTGTCTGAAGTTTTCTGTTTAATCATATTTCTATTTTCATTATTCTCTTTTACGTATTTTCTTGGGACTACGATGTGGAAGCTGTTCAGAGTGCTGAGTGACTGTCACCAGCACCTCTTCTGTCTCCATAAATATTTTCCCAAGTCTCACTAGACATATGTTACAGTTCTGTAAGCCCTTTTTGAAAGCAGTTCGTTCTAAAAAGAATTAATTTATTTAAAAACTCAGACCCCACTGTTATTTCTATGTGATTGTATTAGCTGGAGAAAACTTATTGAAGCAGCAGGGTCCCATCATACTAGACATCTGCACTAAGATAAGATTTCTTATCCTCATAGGGCTAAGGCTTTGGGAAATGGTGCTACCAGCCACAGAGACAGGTTTCACAGCAATATACCACCCTCAGAGATCCTAGTTCTACAATTCAGAAATTTTGAAAATAATTGCAGCAAGTTAAAAACCAACTACTTTCTAACACGGGTCGAGTGACTTCCCTGGGTCATATATGACACATTTAAGATACATGTAGATGCAGTACTGAACAACTGTTTTAACCCTTGCTTGTGGTGTTTTGTGTAACAGATTCCTGAACTCACTAGTCATTAAAAACATGGTTTTAGGACTGGATTTGTGGCAGGTACTTCTAAAAGTCCTCATGAAGCCTGCCCTTCCTACGCAGGGAGCACAAGCTATAAATGAAAATATGAAAATCATAGGTGATTTTAATTCAGGTTAAGTGGACATATCCAAAGCTGAGCTCAATAAATTTAAAATGTTGAAGTGTAAGATGCTGTTTGTTTGGCATATCTCATAGGATTGATGGAACATGTCAGGTTTGTGGTGGATACAAAGCTGAGCAAGGGTGGCTAAACTAGAAGAGAGAAACTTTGAAAGTCTTTTAAGAGTGGTCACAAGAGGTCATGTTCTTCTTCAGGCATTTATTAAAAAAAAGTACATAAAAACATAAACATGTATATTAGAATTAATGCCTATCTCTATACCTTTTTCCTCAGTCTCTGTTTCTATTTTTAATGCCTTTCCCTTTCTTTTTAATTTTTTTTTTTTAATCTGAACACTAATAGTAATTGTATTCAGACCAAAATCTTTCAAACTCAGTGAGTATTGGCATGTTGCTAATTAAGGTTTCAGCTCTCCTGTTGTGACTTTTATTAAAGTCAATTTATATCTGTCAGATCCTGGCAGTCTATAAGAATTCCCAGTGGGGATACTTGAAGCAGCTTTCTCCCATCATCATTAATTGCACATCATTAATTCGATAATGTATCACAGGCATTTGATACCTCTAGAGCCTGGCACTTTCAGTGCAGGGCTTCCGTAATTGGCAAGAGCTATTTAAGAGAAAACACATTCATCTAGACCCCAGGTGCACACGTGCAGCCCCCCTGAGCTGTAGCCTGGTTGAGGATTTACTCTCATACCAGGTGCATGTTTTTACTGTGTCCGAACCAGGTATGTTTTGAGGATTACCACTAAATTTGGCTGGAATTTCAATTCCCCCTTGACTATTTTTGAGAATTTGAGGTAAGATTTCCAAAATGGCAGATGTACTGAAAATGGTGTAGCTGTGATACAAATAGATTTCAACATAGTACTAGAAACTTAAGCTTTTCACAGGCAAATAAGGCAACATTTTCCAAAAGCTCGGCTTGTTCCTGCTGCACACACGGTTCATCAAAGATGTAGCCTCTGTAACAACCAACATTGGCAGCAGCGCTGTGAGAACCCATTAAATAGCTGTGAAGCTGTAGTGTTTTAACCTTTTGTAGATTTGTTCATCCCTCATGTTCAAAGAGAAATGGCTAAATTTAGTGCTTGTGTGCAGCAAAAATAGTTTGAAAACTGATTAGCAGCATAACAGGGGCTTCTTAAATTCAAAAGGCATGTACACTGCCCTCTTCCCAGTGAAGCCCCGTGATGTGGGAAACTTCGATTTCACAAACCAGAACAGCTCTCAGCAAGACAAGTTGAAGGAGACAGATGAACATCTTCCTCTGCTACTGGTGGGGCAGAAGTGACCTTCAGTATAATATGAGATTAGTTTATAATGAAAATATCTAATCCAAAAAGGAAGATGGCATGGGAAATTACTGCTTAATGAAGCTAAGTAGGAGGTAGAGAGCTTCAGTTTTCATACACCTTTTAAATTCTGATGTCTGGTGTCCTTTGGATATATTTTACTGCATCCTCACTTCCCTGACCGGGAATAAGGAAAGAAGATAAAGTATTTCTCAGCATTTCTTGCTCCTTCTTGCAAGTCCTGACAGTGATTCTTCAAGCTCAGCCCAAGAGCATTAAAAAGTTGAGCTTGGGCCAGGCTGTAAAGGACCACTATGCCCATTATAGGCAGAAATCAGACTTTATTACACTTCTTATTCCCAGGAAGTAAATAATAATTCCCATCAACAAACTGAAGGTGTGCCTGATGTAAAAACTCCCTGAAGCACAGCTGTCCCTGCATTAAATTTTCTGTGTCCTAACAAAATCAATGGCAAGTACCTGACAAAGTGTTTGGATCATTCTTTTTTTTTTTAGAAGAAAACTGTGGCACTGGCAGGGCTATTCACTTTAAAGTTAATTAGGGATTTTGAGTGTCCTTTTGATTCTTGAAAAGCTCCACTCACCAGCAACTTCCCACTGTTTTCCCCAAGGCCTCTCGGAAAACAACTTTACTGGTTTTCTTCCCACTAGTTCTACAGTTTCTCACTGTGGAGATAATTAATTTTCAACTCCTCTGATGCCAATGTGAATTAGTCTTTAGCTGAAAGATTTTTGAACCTGGCTGCAAATGAAGGGACTGATCCTACCCAAGGCAATGTAACTGCTCATAAGCAGTTCTCTTTTGCTTTCAAATCCTGCCATGAGGCACCAATCTGTGATGACAGACATCTACTCTTTTTCCAAGACATGGCTCAAGTCCTTGGTCTTAGGTGAGTGGGGGCCAAGTGAGGAGGCCTGCAATCTGGGAGTCATTCTGTGGGCATCATCACCCTTCCCCAGGACTTCTACAGTAGGACTCACACCTCCTCCATGTGAGCAATCAAATCTCATGGCTTCCATGACCTGAGGACCTGTGTAACCATGGTTGGCTTTCCCAGGCATATATGTAACACTCTGCTAAGATAAGACCCAAAGGCATTTGGCAGCTTTCACCCTTCTTGTGTCTCACTCAATTGCCTGTTTATCGCCTTTCACTGGTTGCTCCATGCCCACGGCTGGAGCTGGACTCCACTGCACACCACAGGGTCATTGTGGCAGCAGCCTTCCATCCTTGTCCCACAGATGTTCTCTGTCTCACCAGAAACATGGCCTTATTCCTTCCCACCTTATTTTTTTCCTGGAGCACAGGAACTTGTAACAGCACATTTTATAGAAATTCAGCCACTATTGCTGGTGGCATTAAGGATCAACCTGAGTTTCTGTTATAGCTACCTGATTTCAGAGATTTAAAATCATTCATTAAAAAAAAAGGAGAAAAATAAAGAACCTTTCGGTGTGAGACCTGGCATTCAGGGACTCAAACAAAAGCAATTTCTTTTTAATTGATGTAACACCATAATTGGGAACAATTTAATTGCAGGTAGACAAAAACGCAGCTAATTGTTTTCATGGGGGTTTTTTTCTGCTTCTGCAGTTGGTAGATGTATTTGTTTAATAAAGGACAAGACTACAGCATGCTGTAATTGTTTGAAAGGAAAGCTGGTTGGTAATGTATGCTGGAGCTGTAAAACCAGCTATTGTACTCATGTACCCGCTACTCTTTTACTGAAGTGTTTAACATTCATTTACTATTAAGGACTTCCTAGTAGCCATGCTGACAGATTCTTAACTACACAGTTTCTAGCCAAGCATCTTTTTTTGTATCTTGGCTTTAAATATGATTCTTACAATTCTTACACGTTGAAAAGCTGATTCTCATTCTCATTTGGTGGGTTTGTTTTGGCCAGTTTATGGGCTTTTATAAGTACTGAAAAAACACACTGTGCATATAACTTTCCCTGTGACAATAGGAGGCTTTACTCCAGAGAGTGCGGATCTGGCGTTATTCTACCCTACCCAGTGGAGCAGCCAGAGTTGAGGGCAGTAGATATTATTTAAATTTTGAGAGGACACTAAATTAATTTCTGATTTGCTAGACCCCCTAAGCTGAGTGTTGTTTTTAAAAGAAGTAGCCTGGGACATTATTATGAACAATGTGTTATACTGCAGAGCAATTACACTATATAGCTATTATATTTTGCCTTTCATGTGAGACTACTGGAAATAGTAAGAAGTGAACTGCATCATGTAACAATGAGAAATGAGGGCATAACAGACTTATCTCATGATCAGACCTGTCTCAACAGCATATTTTCTCCTATAAAGAGCCACAGATACTTTGTTCAACTTCAAATAATTCCATACTGTATAATGTTTCTCCATCTCTGGTTCCCACAGTCCTAAAAGTATATTTTTAAAATGCAAATTACATAGGTTTTGCCTTTTATTCTTGTGTTTAATGCAGAGTCAAACATATCCCTGGCACTGAAATGAACATTCATAATAATAATCAGACAGTGGGAAAAATAGTAACTGTTCAGTGGGATAAACAGACTTACTTTCATCTCTTGTCATGCAGGGGATGCTCTATTGGTATTCTCTAACTCATGGCATCAAAGGAACACTGTAAGTCTAAGAAAGCTGCTTCATATTTCTAGATTACAATCCTCTTTGCTCCTCTGTGATATGCACAGAGGTCCCAAGAGAGTTCATAGAAGAACATGACTATTTTTTAAGCTTTTTATTGGGGTATTTTGCCTGTCTCATTTACATAGTCCCCTCTCCTTTCTCATCATCTGGATGTAGGAGTTTGACTGTGCATCCATCATTTCAATCTTCTGCATTCTTCTCCAGCAGGTAGATTTCAAGAGAATAACTCAAGTTAGTTATATAAGAGCTGATGATGACCTCACCTTTTAGCTTGCTGGTACTTTCCATTGTCAGATATTGCCTGTGTTTTTCAAGAGGTCTCATCACCTTTCCTTCTTGATATTTGTCAGAGATTAAGCTTAGATCAAAGATGTTTTCTCTTTACCAGACAAAATTCAACCTAGTCCCAACTGCAGCAACATATTGTTTCTAAAACAAATTGCAATTTTCCTACTTTTATTTGGAATCTTCAGGGGAAAAAAAAGTATAACTATCCCACTTTCAGCCACTCTCAAACTATACATAGCCCCAGTAGATCACTTCCACTCTAAGGATAATGACCATCTGTTGCCAGCTGATACACTTCGTAGTGTAAATGGCAGAAATCTGTGTTGTAGGTCAAGGTCATGCTATAGTTGCAGCTCTGTGTTCTCTTCTTAAAAAAAAGTCTTGACCACTACAAGCCTAGTAAATTAAAGGAAAAAATACTCACCAAGGAGAACCCTACATTAAACAAGTTTTATTTTAACTGGAAAAAATCAAGTACTTGAAAGTCAGGAAATGACAGCTCACCATTGCACTATGGTGCACAATGTCACAGACTGCTTCTCCATGAGATCCCGCCACATTCACTAGAAGAGACTGACACATAGCAGAGTCAAACCTTCTTGCATTATTATATTGCATAGCTTGATTTTACAAACAAAATAGCATTCATTACTGGATGCTTCTTAGTTACGTGGTTATGATACACAAGGTAAAAACCAAACCCAAACATATTTGAAGAACACATCGCTGGTGATTTTTTTTTTACCACAGAACAAAAGCTGAGGTTAATATTTTACAAGTGCAGGTTAGATGCCAAGGTATTATCCCACTCGAGATCTTTATCTGACCACCCTGTGACAACAGAAGATGGGAATGGTGTTGCAGACGAGCATCCAGGAAGTAGGGTCAAAAGAGATGAATAAAAATAAGGCTGCATGTGTGTTGCAGATGTTACTAGAGTCCTGGGTTCCTGATCCCCTTGTTTGTTTGCTTTTAAAATATCTGTGACTTTTGTAGTCCATGATTTTTCAGATCTGTGTATCCATGACTTTGCAGGATGTGTGATGGCATGAGCAAGGTGATGGTGGTGGAGATATCCATAACGGTTGCACCAGTTTCACCGAAAACAATGAAATCCTGACATTACATTTTGGATTAACAAAGACAACCCACCAAGTATGAGGATGAAACAGCTTTAAGAGGGACAGAGATTTCTTGTTCCTTGTATAACTTCTTTAAGAAAACACTGGGCAGCCTTATCCCTTAGCAGCTGAATATCAGCAGTAGAAATCTGCATGCCGGGAGTCATGTAGAAATATTTTAACTGTAGCTGAGGTAAATTTGGACATTTTGAGAGAGGTTTAACTTACATGTGTTGAAAGGAAACTAAAAGAGAACATTAAAATTTGGATCTCTCATCTAGGAAAAATGTGCTTTTGGGTAAGAGCATAAATGCAGCCATTTCAAAACACACTGCAGTTTGCTACTTCTAAACCTGGCTAGCAACAGAGAAATAAAGAAAGACTGTAAGAAACATGGTTATAAATATAAACTATTGTTTCTCATCTGTATCACTCAAATTCAGTATATTGGTGGGTAATGTGTACCAGATTGCTGTGTTTAATAACCTAAAGTAAAACATTGCTGACCAAGCCAAAGTGAAAAGACACCTTAGAAGAGTTTCTCTATTCCTTTTATTTATGCTTATTTGAAAGTCTGAAATCCTGGTAGATTATATGAAGTACCTTGAAATATTATTCCATTATTTTATATCAGCATCTGTAAGAAGTTGTCCTTGATGGCAAACTTAAATCTGTTAACATAATTCATTTATTTTCCCTAGTAACGTCATATAGAATGCACATATTTGATAGTGTGTGGTGGAATAGGTTTTCTTAGATTTTCCTTAAGCTTGAGCTGATTCAGAATAGCTAAGCAATGAGTTTGTTAGAAATGGTGTCTCAGAACAATTCTGGATTTGCTTTTGTTTGTATGTTTCCCACTGTTCTCCAGGTAGTCAACACTATTCTTATGTAATCTAATCTCTCAGAATTATCCACCATTGATAAATTCTGATGTATAATTAGGGCTATAATTAGGAAGCCTAGAAAAGCTGCCTCTGAAAGTGGTGCACGCTATTCACATGGTCACCTTCTGCAGATATGTTCACCACATATTCTGTACCCCAGGTATATATTCCTGTGAATTGCCTATCAGCCTCTTTGTTAAATTGTTTTGTAAATATTAAATTTAGCCTGTACACCCATACAATAAAGCCCACGTGTTTCTCCCACCTGGCCCCCAAAGACTGTTCATTTCCATCAGAGAATAGAGCCCAGAGGTCTTCAGCATGAGACTCCCTGAAACTCAGCTAACTGCTTGTTTGTCTACCAAAAGCCTTTTAAATGATAACCTCTGATAACATTTGTGCAAGTAAGTCACACTGCGGCTACTGCGGCTACTCCAGCATTTATCGGCTTCTGAGTACATGAAACAAACCAGTTTTAGCTTAAAAGTATAGTCATTATAAATGCAAATACAGTGGTTTTGTTCTCCAATATGCAATTGCTAGACAGAAATTAAGGTTTTCTGCTGTTCTATCTTGCCAAGGAATAAGGGGAGTGATATACACATCTAATGTCTTGTCAGATCTGATGTCCGAAATAGATACTAGATGTATCAAAGGGAAGTGCAAATCCCCCCAAAAAGAATGAAGTTATGATAATGAACTATACTTCTGACATAGCAAAACTTTACTAATAAACACGTGTACTTCCTAGCTTGTTCAAAGCACTTTTCAGGCAAAAACAGGACCCCCATTAACCCCACATGTAGAGCTGTTTTGAGAATCATGCTTAGTACTGTTGGCTTTGAGATCACTAGTTTCGCAGTGCTATTGCACTGCAGGGCAGTCATTCTTGCTTTGCGCTGACCTTATCTGAGATCAGAAAGAGGACCTCTTAGAAAGGATTGTCCTCTTCAGTGACCAGACTCACCCTGCCTGATACATGCCCAGTGATGATTGTACTGTGGTCAGTAAAAGACAAAACATGTCTTTATAAATGCCCTTTTGAAGAGTGTCTGGTGAGAAAAATCTTAATTAACAGGAGATAAGCAAATACTTCTCTTTTGAATTTAATGTTGCAGCTGAGTCTATTGCTTGTTTCTGCTTGTTTCTGCTCTCCTGCTCTGAAAAAAAAAAGCATTTCTTGTGCAGTTGCAGTAAGTTTGACTGATGCTTTGTACATCCAGCAGTGTTTTGTGAATCTCTTTGACATTATGATTTTGTTTGGTGAGCTCAGTTAACTCAAGTAAAGAGTTTTGAGGAGGTGATATCAGCCTGGGACCACAACGCAAGCAAACACTTAAGCACGTGTTTAAATCCTTTCCCATTCAGCAAAATATCGAGCCTATTTCCTTTGATGGAATGTAGGTATATTTTTAAAGACCTCTTTTTTTTTTTTTTTAATTTGCTGAATAGGGACACTTTCTTTAAATTAGGATAATTTGAAATTTGGAATTGTATATTTAGAACCCTAAAATAAAAAAGGAAAAAAAAAATGCAGCAAATTTTGTTAGCTCTTGCTTGCTAGCTTGGATCAAGTAGGCATCATCCATTCCAGAAAGATCTCCCTCAGATAATTCCACAATAAATCTACTAAACTGAATCATGATTGAGTTTTCATAGCACAATGAAAAGAGAAATCCTAGCAAAGATAAGAAGAAAACAGTATTGTGCTAGTACTTCTGTTTGATTCAAAGCGAAATTTGTCAAGACAAGTTTTGGGGGCTTAGTTAGTTTGTCCAGCTGACAGACAAAAGTGCAGCACTGCAGCAATTCCTATGTATTTCCTTCTTTTTGATTTATAATATAATATAAATTGCATAAATTATGCTTTGCCAGATATCAAACACCATGTCACACAGACAGCCCTTAGCTGAGGAAAACTGGCATCCGCTTGTCCAACTCCACAAGTAAAAGAAAGTATAAATAAAGCATAAATGATTAATTTAACCTTCCCTCCCTGCCTCCCGTTAACAGCTCAAGGACCCACAGCACACTGTGCTCCTGTGATGTACCAGTGCGGTAGAGCCTTCAAGACTGTGGCTAACCCCTTTCCAAGTACAAACACCTGTAAAAACAAAATTAGCCCTGCCAATATGTCTAAGAAGAAATGCTTTCCAGTAGGTTATAGATATAATATTCACCCCATTCAGGGGAATCCAAACAAAACACAAATGTCTTATTGGGGCAAGAGGATATTAAGAATAATAGACAGATTATATGATAGTTTATTGAAGGCAAAGGAAGAGACATTAGTCATAGTTTTGTTATAAAATGAGACTTAATCAAAGAGGACTGGGTTAGAGGTCATGTGTTCTATTTGTGCTATTATTATTTTTAAATCATTGAGACTTCCATGAGTGGCAAAAGAAATGATCCTGAACAGTGCAAAACAAGCCAGACCTCACTGGAGCACTTCAAGATGAGCCAAGAGAATCCACCGCACGAGCCCTGCTGGCTACACACTAATCTTCTTTTTATGCCTTTTTAACAAGGGATGATTGGGATCTAGGATCACCTTTGCCAGAGAAGTTTGTCTCAAGAATCACTAGGCTGGCTGAGATATGCTTAGTGATGTGTAGCAACTTGGGCACAACGTAATTTATCACAGAACCAATATTGTTCTTATATGCTGCTTCTTTTTCTTCCATTATCAATTTTTTTTAATCTAATAAGAGAACTCTGACACATGCGTTCAATATTTCTTCTAAGCCATTATACATATTAACTTCCAGGTACCCGTTTTGATGCTGAGGGGCCAGGGAGAGAGGCTCAAGCCATTCTGTAACACTGAATGTTATGTGATTTACTGTAATAACTGTGCAATTACATGGTCAATAAATTTTAACAAGTGCAACCATAACTGCACCTATATATTTTGTATGTAGAACTACTGGCTTGCATGCTTATGCCTTAGAGATAGAGTTCAGGATAAAATCTTTAATACCTGAAAGGTTGTAATATGTTTGTTTATAGGTGAAAAGTTCCTTCCTACAATTAGAGTATTAGAATTATATTTTAAAATCTGAGTCCATACATAAATTTACATCAGAAAATTCACATTTTAGAGCATTCAGGTGAATTTAGGCTATAATGCTATTGAAAATGCAGTACCTTTGTTAAATGGCATTAACACTTAGGCCAGAAGCAAAAAAAAAAAAAAACCTTGTTTCTTTTGGCACTAATTAAAGTCTCAATGACTTAAAAATAAGAATTATACAAAGATCTTAAAATACCTAGTAGATATCACCTTTCATATTAAAATTAACTTTAAAGAAAGATACCTCTTATCATATTAATAAGAAAAAATACACAGTGAAAAAAATCTTTAAACAGATTTACCTTAACTCCTTGTCCATGTATCTTTTCCCCATTAATATTTTAAAAACATCTGCAGAATTTGCAATATTATGTTTTATTTCACTTACACAACTTCTACAGCTAAATACACCTAGAAGCAAAGGTGCTTTTTCCACTATGCAGCCTGCATTTCTCCTTTACTATTTTTATACTGACACAAATCTCCTGCCCTGCACAGCTGAGGAGCAAAGGAGCTCCTGGACCACTTCACAGGCAGGAAGAAACTGAGTTCCTCCAGTCTTCTGTAGAGCACCACTGGTCTCAGGGGGATGTTCAGCTCATCTGGTGCCCATTGCACCAACTCAGCAGCACTTACAGCTGCCAGCTTAGCCAGGGCCCTTTGTGGCAGCACAGCCCCATTACCAATCAAGTAGCATAGCCTCACCTGCCCGTCAAATGCTCCTCCAATGAACCTATGTGAAACCTTCAACCCATATAAAATGTCAAACTCTTCTCACAAGACTCAGCAGAAGATGAAGTATTACTGTGTGTTTTCTCTTTTACTCAACTTTGCAAAAGTTTTGGGGCTCAGCTAAGGAGATAAGAAGCAAGGTTCAAAACCCTGTTATGCTTGAGAGGATTTGACCTACCATTGCCATTTCTTTAATGGTCTCAAGTTATGTTCATGCTTAAAATGATAAGAATTATAAAATATCTTTTCTCCAAGAATTTGCAATTAAATGCAGTATCATAAAGTAATAAAAAGGAATACCACACAATATTTTTTCAAATTTTTCACAGTAATCTCCAAGTGAATATATATATATTTGTATATACCTTTATAGACAGTAGGTAGATATAAGAAGAATATGTGAAAGTAGAACAGAATCAATTAAGAGAAAAAAAAAAAAAAGAACAAGGGATTTTGAGGCACAGACAGGGACAGAAGAGAGTGACTAATGAGGTTCATAAAGACTTTGCCTTTTGGAAGGACTAGCATTAGAAGCAAAACCAAACTACCCAGCAACAAAGAAAAGTCTTTTGCCTTGGCCTTTTTGTCTCTCCACGCTATTATGTGTGTACAGCATTTCCTTTGTGGTTTTATGAACATGTGCATTACTTATAGACCATAAGTGGCAGTCTGGATACCAGTATCTCAGGGCATGTATTGGCAGTGCATGCGTAATACTGCTGAAGGCCTATTGACCTCCTATATGAGGTCTCTGTGAGTTCACAATTGTGACAGTATAAAACTGGGAAAACCTTTGGGAAACTTTTGCCATCTTACAGCCAGCATGTCCCATTCTGTTATTTCTATAATCACTTCCCTGGCACTCAGCTAAGGCCCAGGAATAGAGTTCAAGTTGTTGTGTAGTCACAAATGCTTTTTCTCTGCCCTCCAGATTATTGTTTTGTCCTTCTTTTGGACCTATCAGCCGTTATAGATTGGTTTTCTAGTAGGAGATTAAGGATCTCCAAACTACTGCCAGCAGCCCTGATAAGCACAAGCAATAGTGTTTGTGGTCCACAGCAAGCATGTGGTTTGTACCTGCATCACCGCGCTGTCCCTCTCCTTTCCCCCTCCCCTGCAGCCAGATTATCCCCGTGCTGCTCATATTTTTCATACTTGTTGCTTCATCGTGACTTCAGCATTTTTAACAAGTTATTCCCCCAAGCAGTACTTTAACTTGCCTTTCACACTAACAAGAATGTTAGTGAGGCACGAAGAAAGCCTCTGAGAGATACTTATTTGCCCAAGCCACAGATTATCCGGAGGGGACAGGAACCTTTCAGCATATAACTGAGGAGGAGGGCATTTGGAAATGGCTAGAAGTTTCCTTTGGTTTGTCACCAGCTCCAGCGTTTGAAGATGTAACGCACCTCTGAGTGCATTGGCCCCTGTACTGCGGGGACCAGCTGAAGTGCTTCCTGTCAGGCTCTGGTATCAATAGCACTCAGAGGGGTCTCAGTGACCCCTATAGCCTGTGCTCAAGTGGACAAGCAGCCAGATGGTCACACATTTCTGCATTCTTTCACTTTGTTTTTCCAGCATTGGGTATACATGGTATCGTCTTTTGTCTTGCAGATCTAAAGGGAACAGAGCCTCTGAAGAACAGCTTACAAGAAAAGTTACTGCATGTGGCAGGAATCAATGTGGAGAATCTGTAAAAAAGTAAATTGATGACTAAGGGGAAGAAAAATCCAGAAAGGGTTCATGTTTTTCTGGGATTTTGACTGTTGTAAACAGTAAACAAATAATATAAGAAGTTCAAAGACACTACATTCACAGGTATGGAAATATTCATATTTATGGGATATGCATTCATAATAATCAACTAATTTGACAAATCAGTGCTGTATTCTTGAGATTTTCAATATACTCAGTCTTTGTTGAACAGGCTTTAATTCTGAGGACAAACTGTGAACTCCATTTAAGGACTCAAGGATCATGAAAATATTCAAATGCCAAAAGGAAAAATTAAAGGAAAAAAAACCCCAAAACCCACCACTCTAGGATTCCCAACACCTCTAGCAAAGACTGAGGCATAAATCTGAGAACTAACAAACTCAGACCACAGACACTATCTGCAAGCCAAATCCTTGCTTTACTGACTTCACGCTACCATGATTAACCCCTCAAAAAATACAGTACATTTCCCAGTGCTCCACAGCAAGCGGGCCACGTGTGCATCAGCGCTTGTCAAGACGATGAGCAGTTAATCTCATAACCTCGGCCTCATCATAGCGCTGTTCAGAAATATGGAAAAGCATATGCAGCTCTAAGTGCGACAAGTTCTGACTGCATTAAAGATGACAGATTTATGGGGTCTTATATTTGAGTAAGAGGAATAGACGGAGAAATAACAGTTTAGGAGCCTGAGACTAGCCAATGGTCTATGAAACAAGTGTATAGCGGCATTTAACAGAAAGTAGCTTTTAATTACAGTGGCTAAAAGAAAGTATATAAAAATGTCATCATGCATCACTGAGTCACAAAATCACATGATTATCTGCTCTCTCTCATGACAGATTGTATATACATTATATGTTTATGTCCTGACAAAATCCACCAAAGCCCAGTGAAGTGTGGATCCTCTGGTGAACTTCACAGAGGCCCCACCTGGCTTAGCTCTGGAATTGGCTAAACTAACTCCACTACAGGAACTGGAACCAGCTTTTGAGGCTTGGACCTGTCTATCTGAGAACTGCAGATATTTAAGAAGTAATTAATCATGTTTAATTTTCAATTTTTGAGGCAATCTAACTTACGTTTCTTCTCAGAAAGGATTCAGTTTAATGAGATATTGCCTGACTTCCCCAGCCTCATGACCAGACATGTTCTTTCCAGTGCCAAGGTCTACAACAAGGAGATGAAGTGCAATCTAACTTGTAAATTCTTGTCTAACTCTTAATTCATAAATAGACAAGAGCCTGAAAAAATATTTGTAAAACTATGGCTGATAAAAAGTATTTGCAATTTCTCCTTTCATCATGTCTTGTTAAATATGCTCAGCCTCTGCTCACTTCTGCTGAATAGATCTTATTAGCTGGTGATGTGTCTGTGTATCAGTTTTGGAGGGACTGAAAAGCTCCTAAATTCTTTACTAAAATCATGGCATAGCATATTTGACAAATATTGTAGATTCATTACAAAGCTGAACATATCCAAGCTTGAGATGTTTCGCTCCTTTTTCCACCATCAGCTACAGGCTCCTTTCATCTCCTTCCTCCTCCTCCTATGTGCTCCTCTACTCCTTTAATCTCTTCCTTGCTTTTCCTCTCCCCATCAGAACAGGAATGTGTGAACATTTATCTATGTCTTTGCTAACATGAACATTCTTCCATTCTCTCTACAACCATTTCCTAATCCTTCAGGAACAAAAAAAAATCTCAGAAATGAGCACATCTCATTTCCACTCAAAATCTTCTGAGCATAAAATTCAGAACTCAACTTACTGTGAATAAAATTAATAAAACTCACCATTCTGCATGCTATAGAGGACCTGAGGTTTGGGAATGCAATAGTTGTCTAAATGAAATGGACGACTGGAGGGAAATAAGTTAAAAGTACACAAGTAATATTCCTACTTTGGCATAGCCCCTCCTTGACCTGGCTGTCTGGTATTTGTAAATGTTTTCAATCACCTCTACTTTTTATCATGACTGCCCATATTATCTAGCTTCAATTTTGCTCTGAGCAGCCGTACATCTGTGCACCACAGTGTGCTGAAGCCTGAATATCTTTAATTAGGAACTTAACACCTCTAAAACTTTCCATATGGACTCATCACAATTAGAGTTTGCTGCTATTTCTGTCATGGTTGTGTTAGGTTGAGAAGGCTTCATTGCATGACCTGTGACTTCATGGTGTCTATCTTGTTTTTCAGCCTCCTCTGTCTGCTGAGTGCTTCTTTTCATATGACTACAGCCTTTTCTGTCCCTTCCAGTTGAGAATAAAG
The DNA here is from genome assembly GCA_009806455.1 of Tetrax tetrax. Classification (NCBI taxonomy): domain Eukaryota; kingdom Metazoa; phylum Chordata; class Aves; order Otidiformes; family Otididae; genus Tetrax; species Tetrax tetrax. Next base: position 30,348 of record WHYT01013478.1, on the reverse strand, counting down.
TGAATATTTCTCTTTATAAAAGTTCCAAAGCAGCATAGTTTCTCCTCAATAACCTGAACCACAATTAAAAAAAAAAAAAACAACTTTGATTTCAAATACTTATTTAATTTAAATATATATCTTGAATTTAAAATAGAGACTAGATATGTGCAGAAATTATGGCAGAAGGTGCTTTCATTACTGTGTAAATGCCACACATCTCTGGCCTTCACTCACATCTTCTGCGGCTGCCCAGCAGCTTCACGGAGGCGTTCGGCTCCCACTGTGCCGCAGCCCAAGTGACGGTACCCACGGGGCTCGCCGGTGGCAGAGGGTGGCCAGGATGGGCTGAATGCGAGACCCCAGGGTAGCTCCCTCCCGAGGGGGCTGCAAAACCAGCCACGCAGGACTACCTGCACGGACGCTTGGAAAGTTCTCTGCACGATTTCCTCTTCGTTCGAGGGGACCGCGGTGGGAATGGTCGTCTGCTTTTGGGCGACCACTAGAGGGAAATGTTGCTCTGCTGACGAGACCCTTCTGGAGCGACTTTACTGCGGTTTTGTCCGGTTTTTAAAATGTTATTTTTAGAGGAAATATATAAAATACATTATCTACCTTTCAATCATTTGTTCTGTGCTTTTTACAAGGGAAAAATTCCTACTTAAAAAGAAATACTCGTTTTGTGAAACAGTTACATATTTAACCCAGAGTTATGAGAGTAAAACTAGAATTAAGCTCACTTTCCAAAGTGCACAAATCTGTCTTTTCCCTAGGTAATGACTGCACACCTTTTTCGATCTGATTTGTTTATTTGTTGAAGGTTTACAAAAGTAATACAGGTTCAGTTATCCCTCTCTCTTCTGAATGCAAAGATTGGAACCAAAGAAATACTTCTCTTTCCTGTTCTCACAGGTTTAAAATGCTATGGTCCCAGACTGAGAAAGAATTCCGTTAATTAAATTACAGATTTTTTGATTAAAACCTGCAACTCCTGTCTCTGAGTCATTAAGTAACTCATTGAATCATACCATAATAATAAATCATACCATGATGTCCCAGTATATACAGTCATTAAGCACTTTGGAGTGCATGACTTCCTGATATGATGTGTCTACATTTTAAAATAAACACATGCCTATATTCTCCTGTTACTTGTGTACTACAAGCACCTCCTGTTCGAGTGTCCGGAGTAGTGAGATGGATTGGCTAAACCCTAACAAAAAGTATGGTCAGCAGTAAAGTGTCCAGAGAACAGCAATAATATCAGGCATCCCAGAAACAAGACAAAGACAGTAACAAAAGAGTTCCTTCATGTGAAACATGAAATACAATAAGGAGATTGTATTGCAATATCTATATAAATATTTTTTTGTAAGTGGTAAGTTCTAAGACTACAGAGAAGTATGTACTAATATTTTGGGCTTTTTAAAAAAATATCATCTGAAAATTATCCAAGATGTTTCATAATGAAAAGAAGATGCTTTTAAGAAAAACTAGTGTTCTTAAAACAACATTTTCATAGATAGTATTGAATTCCTTTAAGCATGACATAAAGAGCAAGAAAACATAACAGAAGAGTGGATAACTTTAAAGTACTTAAGGTTTATTGTTGGAGTTTTTTAATACTTATTATACAAGTAATGTTTTTTCTAGTTTGATCTTAAAAGTAAGATTATGTGTTTATTATTTTCTAGTTTGTCCACTTCCACTGTAAGGGATTCATATATTTTCTGCACTTACTCAGACAACAGTCCCAAACCATCTTGCCACAAACTATTTCTGAGCTTGCCTAATGCTAGAATAAAGCCTTCCTACATTATGTTATGCCAAGTTACTGCCAGGTATAATGAGAAGTTTTGGATGCAACATCCACAACTTATGAAAGCCGAGATTTTATTTGTTGCAGTATTTTGTGCCAGATTCACCCAAGATGCAACTGAATAAAATTTATGAAACTTAATGTTTACCAACACTGAGTAAATATCATTAGACAGTAGTAAGTGTTGATCACTCAGTAACAACTAATGTGAGATGATGGAAGCTGTTAATTATTGGCTGTAACGAAAGAAGGTAGAGGAGTTTTTTTAAATTGCTTTTATAGAATGAATAGCTCATATTTATTATTGTCTGAATATGCACACCAAATAACAACCGCATGAAATTTCCATTGCTTCTCACCTTGAAAATATTACTGCTGATCTCTATGATAAATACTTCACTTTTAAGAATATGCAGGATTAGCCAATATTTTAGGAGAGATGGAGTGAAAAGGTAAATGTTAGCACAGGAATTCACCCCGTCAATCAAAACTGCTTTCTGGATGGTGCCTCCCCTCCTCCCCTGTATAAGCCCCTGCCTTGCTTCCATCAGGCTGCCAGGTCCAGGGGACAGTCAGACCACACCGGTCCTTTTAAAAAGACAAAATAAATCTATTCTGCAGCATACTCGAGAAGTGTCAATACCTTGATTTTCATAGGCTTATTATTCACATTGCAGGTAGTTTCTGGAGAAAATCATAGCGAAATAAGTGGCTCCATCACAGTGGGGGAGTTTGGTCTTTCATTTCCTGAGTTTGGATCTTAAATGCTTTTAGGCACTTACATACCCAGGAGACACTTTTTACACTGTTCTGATGGGCACAGTACAAACACTAAAATCGACAAGCAGATTAAAAAGCAGTACTCCTAGTGCGTGTTATTTAAACAGCTATAAGGATAAAAATTTCAATTTGTTCCACAATAAAACTGTATTGTTACTAAACTTTTATTTTCATCGGTGTCATTTATTGCTTGTATGAATCTGGTGTATTAACATCTTTTAAGAAAAAAGCATCATTTTAAGTAGAAGTTCAGTAGCGACTGTTTCTGATCTAAAGGTCAGCTATAGGCAGTATACTTTTTGTAGCAAGAAGTCTAAAAGTAATAATATTCAAGAATTTTTATTAGTAAAGTCATCTAACAATCTTTACAGCTAGGAACTCAGGATTACAGGAGGACTTTTGTTTTGGGAAGGAAAGAATTCAACAAAGTATTATTTGGTGCAAGAGGAAAATCTGATAGACCACCAAATAGCAATAATAATACTGGGGGGAAAAAAAAGTGACTCTTGCACCTCGTACAGGTAGCATCACACAGCAAGCATTATCAGAAGCTGATGTGTTCAAATATTCAGACAGATTCTTCCCTCCTACACATACTTCAGATTAACACTTCTTTTTTTTTTTTTTTTTTTTTTTTTTTTTTTTTTTTTTTTTTTTTTTTTTGTGTTTAGACTCCAATTCAAAGGACCTTTCTATGCTAGGCTGACCCAGGCAGTAAATCAAACCACTTACGGGTTGGTCTTCATTACACCCATATCTGCATAAGCAGAAGTGGTCATATTGTTTCAAACTAAGCTAAACAACTGAGAAGAGGTTGTAAATAGGTTCTATTTACAAGAAATCATTTTAAAAAAAAAATGTTCTTTTTTTTTTTTTTACCTGGGATATTTGAGATAGCAAAAATGCACGCTGCACAGCATTAAATTATGCTACCTGATTTCCTATTGAAAATTTTCAATTTTGATCCATCCAACTAGTTTCCTATAAGACAGCCATCATTGTCTAAATGCCTTGTGTTAGGGAATGGAAAATAACCTAAAATGTAATATCATCGAAGGGAATATTTGATCATGTTTTCAGTGGGCTGTTCATATTACAAAAAACACATTTTTCACTTTAGCTATAAAATGAGCTACTCCCAGCTCTTTTCCCTGGACACTGCAGAGCAGCCATCTAGAACATGCTCTGAGACTGACAACTTTCTTCCGTGTATGGGTAACATTTTAATTTTCCCTAGACCATATTTGAAGTCTGTTGTAAAATGTGCGGGGATCAAAATCCCTCCTTCTGAGCCAAAACGTTAAAAGCCAAGTGTTTTAAAACGTTAAGATGACCGAATGCCAGGCAGATTACGCACCTAAAGTTCCATGCAGATGTACTCCACAGGCAAAATTTAAACTCTGTTTGGGTATGACTGAGAGGTCAGAAGGAAATCTTTTGCCTGTAAGGAGAAACATGCAGAGTGCACCTACCTTCTGTATATCCATTCATAAGCTCCATGTCTGGATATGAAGAAATAGGAATATATAAATCAATTATAGAGTCTAGTGGAAAAAAAAAAGAACTAAAGTTCACAAACCAAGGAGAAAAGCTAACATCTCATGTTATTTCCATCTTCTCAATGAAAACTACTCTAGTGTAGATTACATATGTACTAAAGCATTGTGTAGCTTATATGTAGGAGTAGCTGACAATTTCAGCAATTGCACAAATGACTAGAAAAGAGACCTTCCTTTCATAACAACACAGAATAGTATTAATTCACTTCAAGTTAGAGAGCTCATACTCAAGTTAACCCAGTCTGTGTGGCAGATGAATATGGCCATCATGTATTTTCCAGGGAGGAAAAGACATGCCTGGTTCAAACTGAATTGCAATCATCTATGATAGCTAGACTTCCTTCAAAATAGGCATTTGTCAAACACAATTTTTTTGACATTTCCTACACAAGCATAAAGAACAGTAGTCTGTGGAAGACTTGCCTTAAACATACAGAACAGCTGCCCTTAATTAGTTAAATCCATGCCCCTTAAGGAACACAAAGGTGGCATATGGTCCTAGTGCTTAGGAAGAGGAACCATGATGCTTCTACAACCTGTACAAGCTGCTGGGGTGGATTTCATTTAAAATCTCCGGAAAAAAAGGGAAATACAATCAGCAAGTGTCATGGTCTTTGGATAGAAAACTGTTCCAACTTACCTAGGCAGGGTTGAAAGTGACATAGTGTGCTTCACTTGAAAACCGTTGTGCATGACTGCTGTGTCCCAGCTATTGAGGATGTACAGTAGTATGGAACTTTCTCATGCTTCTCAAGGTCACAATAGAAACCTAAAAAGTGCTCCACTAAGCTACCTTATGACCAGTGTTGATAAGGTACTCTGAACTGTATTTTCCCAGTTACATACCCAGCACTTTATAAATATCGAACAAGCTTCACTAGAAGCCTGAGAGGTGAAGAAGAAGAAAGCTGTCATTTCCCAAATTAGAAATAAAATTGAGGAGTCTATAGTGCTAATTTCAACATCTAAGCACTATGCCTTAGCAAGCCATATATTAACTGAAAATGCTATTTATTTCAGAGAAGGTTGCTAGGTGAAAGAAGTAAGATGAGAAGTCTGCCATTCAGAAATGTCAGAGCATGGGGCCAACCATGATCTCTGTTTTCCTGCTGTTCTGTCTAGGGTGAACGTGAGTTTCATGCACTTGTCTTGGTTTTAAATGGCTAACTGGCCAGTGCAATATTTATCTGACAGCTCAAATTCCCTGGAAGATGACAGCTGTAGATGCTCAGATCAAGTCCACACATGCAGAGGCAGTGAGGTCAGCGCATCCCAGGTAGGCCGAGTTTACTGCGTGTGCAGCAAAATCATTCTGCACCTGTGAGACATTCAGGAACATGTTTGACATATCTTATATGGGCTTGACCTCTATTCAGTAAGTAGACAGCAGGTCAAATATATCCAGAGGCTTTGGTCTCACTGCACACTGACAGCAAATTTATGTGCACCTGTCCAGACTGATACATTGGAATCCAAACTGAGAGAGGACTCCTAGGGATCTTATCTAATAATGATGTAAATAAGGCTTATGCATTACATTGGAAGTCTAACATTTCCTTTTCTTTCAAACCTAAAATGCTGCATAATAAGCGACAACTTAAACACTGTTCATGTAACAAAAAGATGGCTTTCCCACAAACATGAACATGGTATCCGGTCAAGTAACACAGCTGCTGGGAAGACTGGTTAAAAAATAATAATAAAAAAAAGGTTTAAAAAAATCTGTATCTTCAGGAAACACTTTATTTTTGAGTGGGCATGTTTTTTTATGGAAGGCTCTGGAGCTGTCAACTGAAGTAGAATTCAACTTAAAAACACAACCTGACAAACAGAAGAGGAAGTTTCCTCTGAGTCAGACTGTCCTCATGCAGGAGTTCTCCAGACCTTGAGAACTCCAACAAACCTCGTAGAGCTTGGGACAAGGCAGCCGTACTACAGTGAACCTTAGGAACATACCCTACTTTTCATAGAAATCTAAAAACACTTCTTCGTGCCCCTGTGGACCAAGAGCTTCTGAAGAAGACATGATATTTCTGATCTTGCAGAAATCAATAACATCAGATTGCTAAATAGCCTCTACCTTTGTCAGTATTCGTTAATCAAAACTCCACCAAAACAATTTGCACTTCTCCACTTCTGTTACATGTGAATATCTATGCAAAAATAAATGGTATTCAATTAAGTACTACCGTACAGTGTCTAATCTTCTCTCCATTTTGATCATTAGTACAGATTGAGAAAGAGAAGTATTAAAAATTTACTTGTATAAATCAGTCCTCTCCATCATTTTTTTCCTGGCTTCCAGGAAGCCATAGCTCTTGATCTTAATGGACATGTACTTCTAGGTGGTTCAATGTGTGTAACGCTCACCAATAAGCCCATCTGCCAAATGCCATCACTTTTTGAGCTCTCTTATGCTTTTGACCACTGTAATGTCATGTGGCATTGAGTCTGATGGCTAATTACAGTAACATGTGAAAAGGACACTTTTGTCTGTTTTAAGATTTTGGCTTCATAAATCATTCTTCTCTTACAGTTCTGTTGACCTCTATCATATCTCTTCATTACTGTTTCTTACATAGAGATATGGGAGCCATTCCATGTAGGTGCTATGTTGAGTCTACCATACTTTGCTATGTCTATCGACAAAACCATTACGTGCTGATATATGCACTTTTTTAGAGGTGATTGAGCCAAAACAATCTCACTGATTTTCAGATTTCTGCATGAGCTTCCAGGACCAGCAATTAAAAAAGACATCTTTAAATATATTCAATAAGTATATTCAAGAGAAAACAAATGTGAACATCATAATCTCATTTTTGCAAAGTATGCATTACAGCTTAATTTTCAACAGAGAGTTAGGGATTTATGGCAGAATTTTGGAAAATGCAAAAGCACTTTAGGAGCAAAATTACTGGCGACTTTCAATTAATCTATAATCCAAAATTACCCAGAAACTTTTGAATAACTCATACATAGGCCCTCAAACTTGTATTGTAAAAACTTGAGGTCCTTTTCAGCTGCAGGAAATTCTTCAACTGCTCTACTAAAAATAGACTTGAATTTGTGCTGGAGGAACTTTGCTCCTAGACACTCTTCTAAAACATTTCTAAACTTAACATATATTCACAAGAATGTCCAGATAATCAAGAGGTCTATTTTACATGTGTTCCATTATTTGCATATTAGTGTTAACTATTAATGAACATTATATTAATATCTATCTTACTATGCATATATATGTACGTGTTTTACATATTTCATATTCATATTGCATGAAATCTGCAGTGTTTCCATTGTATCAGCATATTCTTCTCAGGGATTTATGGCCATTGGGAATATAAGCATAGCTCTAACATTGTACATCTGTCCCTGTGAAACAGAACAGGCAGAGTGCCAAATACCGACTTTGGAGCAAAGAGTTGTTCTTCTAAAATATTTCTGGAGAGCCTTTGTAACTATGAACTCTCAAAACCAAAGCTGCCCTTGAAGCTCCAGGGAATGACACAGCTCCTGACACACTTCAGACTCCCTGAGCCCCCTCACTTGAATTTAGCCCAGCAATTTGCTGAGCTGCCCTACTGAGGACAGATATGTGGGAATACATTACGCTAATAGAGAAATTGCCTTGGGATTGGTTGGCCGATGCACTTCTTGATCACTATGAAGAGCATGACTGAGGTTTCTGTTAGTTATAAGGACTGACAGAACATAATTAAAACCAAGAAATCCAGTGATTCACATAATTGACTTTAAGTTGTTAACACGTGAAACATGTAAAGAACACAAGGATTCCCACAACATCTCATAAGGTACCTCATGTGGGTCATCAAGTGAGAAGTCACACCAAAAAGATTACCCTTACTGCTTTTGGACTGAACCAAGCTTGAGATGACTCAGGAAAGCAAAGTTGTCATGTTGCTTTCTTTCAAAAGGTACCTCTGGGCTTTCATGACATGACATTTAAAATTCCTTGCCATCACAGCAGAAGTACTTGAACTAATTTTGACAACTTGCTGAATGGCAGCATGAATTCTGGTGACGACTTGCTGCTTTGTGTTCCCATGATAGTTTGCACTAAGGTGGTTGTACAACACAAGGAGGAACGGGTAATGTGCTGCGTCTCAGAGAGGGTGTAGACTGAAGAACCTCCTTTGTCATTCGATCTCAAGGAATGCAGACTATTCTAGGAGAGGAGCTCATGAATGTTCCATGAAATGGTGCCACTTTTGGCCAAAATGCTGAATAGCTCTAAAACAGAGCCTCTCTTGTGTCTCTGCATTAGCACTATCTCTTGAAAACAGACGTACCCTGTCAGCAGTAAGATCTGCTGTATGTTTCAAATCATAACATTTTAACTATCGTGAAAGAGCAAGTTAGCTGCAGACATCTGACTATCAGCTCAGACAAACAAAGCAGCACTTCAGTGATCTACTGAGCTGTGCTGATTAGTTTAAATCTTTTTTTTTAACCTTTCAAATCATTCTCCCACAAACTACTGTGAGCAACTTCCTCTTCAATCATGCTTTCAACACATCACTCTAATGAATAGAATGGTCTTCTCTGCAATAACTGAAGATATTAAGGATTAAGAAAAGAGAGAAAAATACAGGAACTAGACAGATACGTATGGAACAAAAAGCTCCTACCCACAGAGCTTTCCATCAAGAAACAAAGACATTTACTTTGGGTGAAATCTCACTGAGGACCATCACCTTACCACATACACCTACCCCTTGCTATCTCTGCTCCGCATGAAGGTGAATCAGTACCATGAGACACACAACAGCAGAACTGATGGTGCTAACTGCTAAAAGGATTGCTGGGACTGGAATTAAAAGCATGATTAATGTGCTCTAGCCTCAATTATTGGTGGAAATGCAATATAGAAGCTACAGAGGAAATTGATGGCATGTCCTGCAGTATTTTAAAGCTGGATCTTTCTGCTATCTATCACTAGGCAAAATGTCCCCCAAAGAACAAGGGTCTGGGAAACAGTAGCTGAACATGGTCATATCAGTAAATAGCAGCTTCCATCTGCTTGTTTGGAATCCATATCAGAAATGTGGTAGCTGGCCTTCTTTCCATGCTTTCAAACATAAAAGGTGTTTTGCAAAGTTAACAAACACCAGAGACAAGATTCATCCTAAAAGTATGAACCCTTATTTTCACTGAAAAAAAACCTGAACTGACTCCCAACTTTCCTGTACAGTACCTCTGAACCTTGAATGGACATGATCCACGTACTTCTAGCGCATACTTCCTATTTAAGGCTAGATTTAGAATCACAGAATCATAGAATGGTTTGGGTTGGAAGGGACTTTTAAAGGTCATCTAGTACAACCCCGCTGCAAGGACCAGGGATATCTCCACCCAGATCAGGTTGCTGAGAGCCTCATCCAACCTGGCCTTGAATGTTTCCAGGGATGGGGCATCTACCACCTCTCTGGGCAACCTCTTCCAGTGTTCCACCACGCTCATTATAAAAATTTTTTTCTTGATATCTAGTCTGAATCTGCCTCCTTCTGTTTTAAAACCATTCCCCTCTTCCTATTGCAACAGGCCCTACTGAACAGCTTCTCCCCATCTTTCCTGTAGGCCCCCTTGAGGTACTGGAAGACCGCTATCAGGTCTCCCCGGAGCCTCCTCTTCTCCAGGCTGAACAGCACCAACTCTCTCAGCCTGTGCTCATAGGAGAGGTGCTCCAGCCCTCTGATCATCTTCGTGGCCCTCCTCCAGACCCTCTCCAACTGGTCCATGTCCTTCTTGGGTTGGCGGCTCAAGTCTGCAATTCAAGCATGTTGGTGTCTCTACACAATTCAATGTGCTACACAGTTACACTGCATTAGATGCACCTTGTTGGTCAGGCTGCTGAGTGGGCTGAAGACATGAATAATAACTGACATTTCAAAAGCATCTCAGTGTAACAATTGGCTTGAGTACCAGACATGGCCCCCAGCTCTACAAGAATATATGCAGAAACAGTGAACAAGAAATGCATCTCCGACATCTGGATCAGCAGTGAACAGTGAAGTTTCTGATACTCTATTAGGGACTTTCATCTTCACTATTACTGTAATTTTTTGTGATACTAAATTAGATATTATATTATTTTGGTTTCCTAAATAAATAAGGTATATGTGGTATTACTGCTGCTGGGCTCCTCCTTCAGCATTTGAATGCAATAGCCATACAAATTAATCAAAGGGTTCTTGTCTCCAAGCTTTCCAGCTCCTAAAAGTTTTGTTAAAATAAGCTTCTGAGTATAAGAGAGAGACCATATTGATCCCACTCACACAACACAATGTTATCCTCGGCATTTGCTAGACACCAGTGAATCCGCACGGGATCTCAGCCTTCAGCGTGAACTCTACAGGAAACCAGGCTTCATTGCCCCTGCCACTCACACAACTATTTATTCTTCAGCTCTTTCGTTCACACATTGCAATAAACAGTTTTGCCATGACTCCTTCTTTCACATGGCTGTACTTGACCCTGTTCAAACACATGCATGCATAAACACACACATAGTTTTTGTGTAGACTCCAGATCCCTTTTTCAATAAATAAATAGCTATATAAATGGATAGATTAAAATAACAAGAGAATTGGTGATACAAGACATGAGCTGAAGACCTGCATCGTGGATTGGATGTCTCAGGGAACACACTGTGGTGAACCGTGTTGAAAAATGACTTCTTGCAAGCTCTTCCCACACAAGCAGATTCAAATCCTGCAGTCTGATATGGCTTACTGTATTCCTGTTTATTTGTGCAGTGAGAAGTCTACAGGGGTAGTATAAAGCTTTGTCAGCTTCACAGAATTCTTTAAGTTGTAGCCCTCTTAAAACACATTCCTACCCGCACTGCCGCTCGGCATCCAGCATCCCTGGAGGCCCCTTCTATTGTTGCAGTGTTAGTGTCATCACTCCATTAGGAGCCTGCCTGAGTCTGTGTGCCTGATTCAGAAAGTGCACCTGTACAAGCATAAGAAGAATGATAATTCCTGGCTGTGCTTTGGTGTGAAGTGCTTTTTTTGTAAAACAAAACAAACTATTCACGCCACGATGAAAAATAACTTCTGCTGTACCTGTCAAAGGATCAGTGAGTCTTTTCTAGTGAATGAATGAGCAGCGGCTGGTCTTTTTTAAGCCACTGAAAAAAGAAAACTGTTCATGCAAGTAAAGGTGTGTAACAGGGCTAGACTTTGCTGTCCTTATGACAGCTAAACAGCATTTCACAGAATATATAAGCCATAATGGTTCTATGGTATATTGACAGAGAACAAGCTGAGAACACCATGAAACTGTGTGTGCAAAGAGAATTGAACGGACTTTTGCACCCTTCCCACCTCCATGGAGCTGGGCTCCCAACAGCTGCTTACTGCTCATGACTTTTGTACCAGCCTTTCATGTCTTAGGTGACACACACCTGCCAAACTGCTGCTGTCTTTTAGGTCAAAAGCAGTCGGATTGCGACTGTCCGAATTACAGTTCTGTCTCTGGTGCCTCACAGGGCAGGGCAGCCCCACACTCCCTTGTGGACACTGAATGAGAAGGCGATGCTACTGAGAGCAGAGTCCAAGCTAGTGAGTCCATTGGGGCAATCTTTCAACAGGAATGATAACAGTTCTAATCCTAGTGCTCAGCCAAATGTACGAGGTGATTCAGGTTGTTTCCAGTTAGGAGAAGAAATAGGATGTAATGAGATCAGGCATCTCTTTAATGCAATCTTATTTACAGAGATGTTAAATCCTTTCTCTCCGGGCTCTTCTCCTTACTCTGTGTACTTGTGCTGGATAGCACATGGTACTGTCCTTATGTCCTCTTCATCTTCTCCCATGGATTTATCTCACAGATTCACAAAAAAAAAAAGTCCAGTAAAATGCCTTTCATCTGCATATGCCTTACGTGAGCGTTTGTTCTGGAAAGCAGGGTGTTGTGAATGGAGATTGCTAGCTCAACAGCGTTAGGGATCTCTATTTCAATAAAGGACATCTTTTTAAAGCTACCTTTAGTTATGCAGTTACCCATAGTTTCAAAGAGAATTTGCACACCAGGTGACAGTTTAGAGCCTTGAGTTAACATTGAGTGGATACTAAAATGTGAGTTTCCTCTTAGATGCCACTTCTTATGGAGATATCTAGAGTGTTATTTCATTTATTGTGACATATTTCTTATGAAAACAAGGTATAGTTAGCAAAAGCCCTCCTCTAGTAATTAGGATAGCTTGTCAGACACTGTATTTTAGATGCAGAGCTCTATAATCTCCTTATTTCCATACAGTACGAAACCAAAGTAAAATGTTGGAATTGTAACCTATGATCGAAGATCTTACAGCAGCTGCTCAAACGGTGCAAATATTTGCCTCGATTATTGTATTTACAATTCCAAAAATATTTCTTCTGTTGAAGGTCTGTGTACAAGACACTACTCCAAACCATTTTTAAGGGAGTTTTGACATAAATGAAACTTTATGCTGGCATGGCAAGTGAAGTACTTGATTAATAAAGAGTTTCACTGTTTTCAAACACATATTCCATGCAGGCTCATTTGAAGAAAACCGCAAGTGGAGAATGCTTTACTGCTTCCAGTCACAAGGGGGTTGTGTATTTCAATCCTGCTTACACAGTTAGCTTACTTTGGAGCTCTGGTAGGAAAGAAACATGACCAGGAGAAATAATGCTACATTCAGTGACCCTGCCCTTAGAATCAATTGGCCTGATGGGAGAACTTTTTTCTCTCTCTTTTGCTACTGTTTTCTTAGTTTTTAACCTTTTAATACTTAATATTTCTTGAAGCACCATCTTTAGAGAAATGTCTACTGTCCACAGAGTTGAAGTACTGATTGATGTGGCCTTCTGACACTGGGAATGGGAAGTGAGAGACTTACATCGACAGTTGACATATAAAGTAGTGTACATGTTCATAGTCTTTTAGACATGTTTTGGTGTGAGTTAATGTTTTCTGATTTGAATACCAGGTTTTAAGTATACAGTGCAGATTCTCTTATGTTGCAGAGGAATTGAAGTTCAACCACCATTACAAGTGGAAGAAGGGGACAATTAGGTCTAATGAAGTCTGCAGAGAATTACAAAAGAAAGTTGAAAAAAAAAAAAAACATAGCAAATGCTAATAGGCTGTGGAGTACCTACGCGCTAGGCTTGGATTTTTGGTTGTAGCCCTATCTCTGGAGTACTTTAAAATCTGATTGAACAAAGCACTAGAAAATATTCTGTGTTTAAAATTAGATGCAAAATAAAGATCACTAGTTATTTTGTCTCCATCCCATAAACACTTACTGGCAAGCAAGGAAGGAATAAAACTACTTCAGTCATGGGTGCTGCTGACTGGTTGGCTAGCACGTAGAAGAGATGGATTAGCCGGTGATGATCACTGAGCGTTTGGGAGGCTGCCATTACCTATACAGTACATTTAAAACAACAGTTTGGAACAAGTGTTTTAAAAAAAAAAACTTCTAACTTCATGCACACACAGTAGCACTCATAACTATTTTTCCAAACACAAGTGTATGAGCATAGTTTACCATGGCAAGGTAAGCAACTTGCTGTCTGCCCAAGCTTCACATACAAAACTAGTCTGCCCTTACAGACACTCCTGCTTTTGCCTCAGCCTCCCAGCCACACACTGACAGTCTGGAGCCCTGTGCCCTTTGCTTACATACATGAAAACAGGCCAGATAAATGTAATCATGTCTTATCCCCTCATGCAGGTACTTCATTCCACTCTTCTTTCAGCAAGTGATAAATCTCCTAAGTCAAAACTCAAAAGCATAGAGCCCGTCTCTCTTAAGCTAAACAACCAACAGATATGCCTAAATCACAGTAGGTATACTGAAGCAAACTGGTTACAAGCAATGACTAATTTTTGCTTTCTACTTCCTCTCTTTCTCGGTGTTCTTAAGTATTTACTGCCTCCCACAGAGATAACTTGTTTCTTTAGAAATGAATCATTAGCACTGAATTTGTCTCAAAAGACCATAGTTATAAGCTACATTCTTTCTACTTCCAGGTGCTCTTCTGAACCACAGTGCTCCAGAGACATCTCCATTAAAAAAAAAAAAAGTTTTATGCCTGAATATCTAGAAGTATTTTCACTCTTTCTACGACTGTTAGAGTCATTTTATTAACTTATATAAAAATGGCTGACCAAGTGTAGGCTGAATTTTTGCTATTTCAGTTTTGATGGATTGACTTACTAGAGCTAACTGACTGGCTCTTGGGAATGGCTACAGGACTTCTAGCTAACTTATGTGGCAGTAACATCACTTTTGTCTTCAAACACTCCTTCTAACCTTCTCCACATTAGCAGCATCATTAAAATATACCAGTGTCCTAGTTCTGGCTAAGAGTTAATTTTCACCTGAGCTGGGAGATGAGCTGGAGCTGGTGGCCCCTGTGGGTGGGGGACACAGCTGGGATAGTTTACTAATTAGCCAACAGCTGAGATAGTTTACCCAAATTGGCCAAAGGGCTATTCCACACATGTGACATCATGCTCAGTATATAAAGTGGGGATGGTGCTGAGGGGCAGCTTCCTGCTACTTGAGAGTGATTGTACTGTATATTATTTGCTTAAGTATTTTCTGTTATTGGGTTTTTGGTGTTTTCCATCTCTGTTTTCTTTTCCTCTGTTGTTCTCTCAAGCTATTTTTTATCTTAACTCATGAGTTTTGCCTTCTTTTCTTTCCTGATCCTCCTCCCTGTCCTACTGTGGAGAGTGGTGACAGGGGAGTGAGAGAGAGACTTTGGGTATTTTAGCTGCTGAGTGGAGCTAAACCATGACAACCAGCCAAATGAAAGATTCAGCCCATATCTAGTCTGTCAAATAGCAAAGCAAACCTGCAGTGAAATGCTTCTCTAACCTTACTTTGCTTAAACACATACTATCACTGTGTCTAGTTGATGGCAGGTTCTTTATTTCAATGACAAAAATTTTTTCTTCCTATTTAATCTACCTGTTACTGCTACTGTGTTTACCCTGCTAAAACCCTTTTCACTCAGCACTTATTAGGTTGCATCTGGATGCTGCATGCAGTTTTGTGCCTCCCAAAACAAGGCACAGGTTGATAGTGTGAGAAACATCCAACTGAAGACAGCCATGATAGTGGGCACTTGCCCTGGGAGGAGTCTGGACAGCTGGGCTGAAGGGGTAGCTTCAGGGGAACTCAACAGCAGCTCCTGTCAGTGCCTGCAGGCAGGACTTTGAGGAGATGGAGCTAGAGGCTTTATGGAGGTGCATGGCTGGGGAACAATGAACAGAAGTCATAAACTGGAATAGGACAGGTTCAGACTTGATGAAAGATTTCCACATAAGTGCAGCTGAGCAGTAGAGCAGGTTGCTCAGAAAGGCTGTGTAGTCCCTGTCTTCAGAGGTTTTCAAGACCCACCTGATACAGCCCTGAGCAGTCTGCCTGAGCACGAGCAGATCCTGTTTTGAGCAGGAGGTTGGACTGGAGACCTGGCAAGTAAAGACCTTGCAAGATCCCTTCCCACCTGCATCATTCTTTGACTCTGTGAGTCTGATTCAGCTCTGCCAGTTTAGGACTCTGATTTGAGGCTGAATTCCCAGAGTTATCTGCCAAGTTAAATTGAGCACATTAGTTAGAGAAATCATGAGAATACAATAAACACAGAACCTCATAATCCTCTTTTTACTGAGATACTTTTCAGACTACTGTCATTCTTGAAATGTGGACTTTGGAAGATCTGAAGAGTTCTGA
The DNA here is from genome assembly GCA_009806455.1 of Tetrax tetrax. Classification (NCBI taxonomy): domain Eukaryota; kingdom Metazoa; phylum Chordata; class Aves; order Otidiformes; family Otididae; genus Tetrax; species Tetrax tetrax. The sequence continues at coordinate 14,468 of WHYT01013478.1, read as the reverse complement.
AATAATATGCATGAAGTCATATGTATTCTTATTTAAGGGATGGTTCTTTCTTGGATATTTTCCCATCAAAATATTTTTTCATTCCAGTCTTTTACAACATTGAAATTCCCTCTTTCTAAGGAACAGGAAAATGCCTATCTTCCTTTTTTTTTTTAATGTCATCAAAATACTTCTCAGTCACACTTTCCTTTTAATATTGAGAAAATTAGTCAAAGTACATGTTCTCCAAAAGATTAGGGATTATGGGGTCGTAATCGGTTTGCATGACTTTGTATGCTCTAAGATAGATTGTTATGTGGCCACTTTGTTTTGCGTGAGTACATTAAAACCAGATGTCAGTTGCTGAGTCAGCTTTGATACAGTAGCAGAATTATGCTTTCCAGGAAACAAATGATCACCTTCCATAATTCTATTTTCTAAAACCTAAGATAAGCAGCTGAAACCAGAAAAGCAAAACTGTGGACTTGTGTAGTTGCTGCTAGACATAGGCTAGGCTTATGCCTGATTAAAGAACATAGTTCTCAGCTCAGCGAAGCACTGGCTCTTATAAAAGCTAAAATATCAGTTGAGGTCATGTAGCCAATGCTAACTGTATAATCCGAAATCATATAAAAGACCCGAAAGAGATTTCAGGAGGCAGTATCAACTATGCCTTTGTCATTCTCTGACAGATGTTTACCTATCCTTTCAAAAAAACCTTTATTAGTAATAGACATTGTTTCATATCCTTAGGCAACACTTTTCAGTATTTCAATACCTCTACTATTGAAATATTTCTCCTGATATATTCCCTAAGCTTCCCATGTTGTAATTTAAGTCCATTGGTTTTTGTCCTACCCACACCAAATATGCAGTAGAGTTTAATCACTTTGTCTTTATAGTTGTCGCTTACATTCAAATACCCCTGTTATAGCTACCCTCAGCTTCCCACTGTCAAGCAATCCTAATTCCATCTACCTTTCCCAGTACTAAGTTCCTACTTGTTGATCTCTGTGTTTTCCTAATGGGTCCACATCCTTCTTGAATTGTAGAGCTAAAGCCAAGCCACCATACTCCAGCTGTGGACACACCAGTTCCAGTAGCACAAGCTTAAGTTCACAGATTTTTGTGTACAACACTTCTGGTCATCTGTCTCAGTGTGGACTTGTCTTTTCCACAACTGGATGATTCTGCAGACTCATTTTCAGCTCCTTTATGGTCCCCATTTTTTTGCAGTATCCCTGTCAACTGAATCTATTCTTACCCTGTATTTCTCCAGCTAGTTTTCCCTATATTTTGTATTGCCCTTAATGAATTTTATTGTACATTTTCAGATGATTTTTCAAATGTACTTAGTAGCTTTTCAATTCTAACCCTATGACTGTCTGTTTCATCCACCAATTCACTAAGGAAAAGGATGAACACCCTGAACCTTGAATAGGCAAGTGCAAAAATCCAATTGATACCTAAATCAATTTTGACAGGGAACCATGGACAAGTATCTTTCCATAACAGTTTTCTTAATAGATATGTACTTTCTAAGGTCCCGTGGACCTGAAGAACATACAACAACACTATCTTAATATTACACTTTGCTGATAATTTCTGCTGTTTGTTAAAACATAACAGGGCCTGTGAGGACTTCTAATGAAGGATGACCATGAAAGAGCTTCAGTGAAAAGACATCTTTCTTGGAAACTCATTCAAAGCTACAATGGAAAGTATAAATAGCCATGCAACTGCAAAAATTATAGTTATTCCTGATATTAGAGGAATACTTATATTATTCTAATTTTCCTCTGATTTCAAGGGAAGCATTTCCTGAGGAATATCACCCGGGAACAGAATTGAAGTTCCAGAAACATGGTGTGGTAAAACCTGGTGGAAGATTTACAGTGTGGCATATTTCTCATTGCAAACAAAGAAGACATAACTCTGGTTTCTTATAGTGGATTCTTGCTAGTCTGAATTTTCATCCAAAAGAAGCACAGGGATGGCAAATTATTTTTTATGTAGAGTACGAAATAATAACACAGACATATATAAAAATAATGAAAAATAAACTGCTGAGAAAGGACAGAAATGAAGGCTGAGGAGAACAAAATGGGTGAACTGAGAAGGTGCGAGTCTATGAAGTAGATTCCACCACTTCATTGTGTCACAGATCAGGTGTCAACTTAGAGCAGGACTTATTTCCAAGCGCAAAGCTGCCTCTTCAGAAGCAGAGCTATGCAATTCCCATCCCTGGAAACATTCAAGGCCAGGCTGGACAGGGCTCTGAGCAACCTGATCTGGTTGGAGATGTCCCTGCTCCTTGCAGGGGGGTTGGACTAGATGACCTTTAAAGGTCCCTTCCAACCCTAACTATTCTATAATTCTAAATAACTATTACCATCAACTACCATTTCAGCTTCTGGAATTCAAACTAAAATTTTTACTTAAGAAATTAAATACTACATCAATATCCAAAAGGATATATGACATACCTTCCTCCAGGCCACTCAGGCATAGCTAGGATGATAAGTAAAGCATGCATGCCTTATAGATGGACAGAAACAACCACCTCAGAATAATCATTAACTCACAGATTAAGACTTTTAAAATAAGGCATTTCAAATGAGTGCATAGACATTTGTTTCTAAGACATTCATTCTTTCATACATGCTGTTCACAGGTCTAAGAAGGCAATGCTTTGCTGATCGACTTGGAGGAATAATTAGAGGCAGAGGCTTCTCAGGCAGGAAAACATCCACCACTCATGAAGATGCATTTTCCATGGGAAATTATTTGTTTTCTACAGTCTGAGATAGAACCACCAACATGTCACTTCCTTGAACCTGGAAGACATTATTAAAGGGGGTAAGTATTACTGCACAAAATAAATCACTTATTTCTCAATTTATGGCAAGATTTAGCCTCCAATGATGAAGCAGTGGGGCAATTGCTAGAATGATCATAAGATTTTCCTCATCTTAGAAAAGGAAACTTTTTTTAGACCTAATATTTTTCCAAGCACACTGTATTTCCTCCTTTCTCTTTCTGATTCTCCACCTTTAACTGTTATCAGGAAAAAGATGATGAGTTGAATCAGGGTTTGTGGATGATCGCAGTTGCACAGCTGGTGAACAAACAGATGTTCTCGATCAAACAGAATGTCCTTCTCTAACAACTTGGCAACTACCACTACTGCTTAAACTAGGCCACATACAATAAAAATCTCTTAAAACCATGCATACCTCAAGTATTCAGTAAATATTAAGTAGAAAAACAAAAACAAGAGAAAGTCTACCATATGTGGACCATGTGCCATTTATTAGTAGAGAAACTTGTAGCAGGATTTTAAAGTCGTTTATAAAAGCAAGCACAAAAGTAAAACATTAGATTGAGAACAGGGATTTAGACAGAGGGTTACTGAGTTCTGTAACAAAGCCTCAGGCACCCTATCACCTAGTAGACTCATTCAGACTCCCTCATACAACACATGTGGAAAACAAAGTGCCTCAGCAGCCACCAAGCTGAGAGGAGCCACTCCAATATATCTATTAAATTGGGGACCACGGCAAGCAAAGTGAGAGAAAAACTATTAATCCTGGCAGAGTATATGTTTAAAATGGACACTGAGCAGCTCTTGGCTTTCCAATGTGATTGTGCAAAATTCCTTCACAAATGCAGGCACTGAGGAATTTTATTAATCGATGTTTCAAGTTCTGTAAAGTAAGAGTGCAGATACATGGGGTGGTTCTTAATGGGGATATCTGAAAGTTGGATATTAATATTTAAATAAATTATTGGTTTCCTATATATAGGAAATATATACAATATAGTACAAGATCCACTTGTAATTTTAGTCCTTAATTTAGAAATTCTGTGTTCATGTGCTAATTTTTTACATCTGATTTGAGCTATGAACTGTTTTTTTAGCTGATTGTTTCACATGAGGCTTTTTTTCCCCATGTTTTGTGACTAATGTATTGAATCACATAGCACCGTTCAGTTCCCTGATTGGACATAGCTGTTACAAGCTGGTCTGATATAAGCATGATTAAAATTAAACCTATTCTGTACTCCGTGTGATTTTAAGTGTTGCTTAGGTACGTATCTCCTTTCCAATACACAGTGAATTTCACCTGACCTGACTTCTGCTGTTGCCCAAAGTCTGACTAATGAGTTCAAAAAAACTGGATAAAAATCTGGTTTCTAATTCAGCAAGTTCATTCCCACTGGCTCAAATCTTCTTTTGACGTTGGTTTTTAAAAAGTAATATGATTATACGAGTATGTAATGTATAAAGTGAAACAAAATCAAAAGCTTGCAACTGTGGAAAAAACAGTCAAAAACTCCAGTAATATCACATGCCCAGGAAGTAATCTTGAGTATTATTAAAAAGATAACACCACAACTTAATCCAACAGGAAAAAAAAAATGAGGGAAAGAAAAAACTTATTTAATTTATTAACACACCAAGATTAGTCCCAGAGCTGGCTGTCAGATTATCCAGAGTGAAAGTCAAGCACTGTAGCCTAATGTAACTTAAACTAATCTTATACAGTACTGTGGAATAACCATAAATTACCGAGAGTCTGCAAATGGTCACCTCATGAACTGCAAAGATATTTTTTAATTTCGTTTTGGTTTTGTGTCTGAACTTCATTCCTTTCACATCCTGTTTTTCTAATCTGTGCAAAAGGAAAAAAGGAGAATTATATGTTGTGTATTTCACAAAGCCCATTACTCCGTCGTACCTGGCCTGCAGAACGATAACCCAGCATCACACGAGAGGGGCTGTCAGATACAGCAATGCTTTGTTGCTATTTGAAAAAAATAGTTTATGACAGACCTAATAGATTTAGGTGAATAATGTATCCTGAAACCGAGAAGAATGTCACAAAATTATTTTTATCTCAGAAGTAAATTAACTTTGTTTATTGTAATACTTGTGGCTGGAACTGACACAGTCTGTGCAGCCTGTACACCCCTCAGTCCCGCTGCATGTGGGGTTTTAGAAGCTTCTTACACCAAACATAGTTTCACATAATTTCAGGATATATGTTGCTTTTAAGAATATTTTTTGTCTAAAAAGTTCTTTAAAATGTAATTTTACATGTAATTTTAAATGTAATTACATTAGAGACTGGTTCCAGTCTCTAAACTGCTGGGTGTGCAGTGCTCTCTGCCTTCTTCCTTACCTTGCTGAATCTCAGTGTCGATGATCAGGAGACAACTGAACGTACCCTCAGCACATTTGTGGACACCTTAGATTGAGGGAGGAGCAGGTGACGTCCTCGAGGGGTGCCATCCCGAGGGACCTAGCTAGGCTGGAGGAACAGGCTGACAGGAATTTCATAAAATTCAACCAGGATAAATGCAACATCCTGCACTTGGGAGGGACTGGCATCCTTGCACCAAACCAGGCTGAGGAATGACTGGTCGGGGAGCAGCTCTGCTGAAAGCTCCTGGTGGGCAGCAGATAAGCACAAGCAGCAGCAAAGCCAGCAGCATACAGGACTGTATCAATGGGGGCACAGCCAGCAGGTTGAGCTAAGCAATTATCCTTGATCAGTCAGCACTGTTTCTATCTTGATGCTGCTCCCAGTTATGGCTTCCCTAACAGAAAGGGAAGCCCTAGGATGTGGGTCAGGGAGAGGGAATCAGGCTCTTTATGGAGGCACACAACCGAGAAGCAACAGACAGGTGTCTCAAGCAATGGTGTTCTTAGTCTTTCCTTCCATCCATTTTTTGTGACTTACTGTCAGAGTCTTCAAGTCTAATCCACTCTCCTTTGTTTTACTAAGCCTGCCCAAGCTCCTAACACTTTCCTAGTCTGGGCGGCCCTCTGATCAGATACTGGCTTTTTCTAACGTTAAGCCTTTAGCAGTCATCCTACCTTCCTCTGGCTGGGTTTCCTTTGGCTAATACCCAAGGTAAATGCCAAATCACTCTTTGCATCTCATTGGCCCCTGCTAATTGCCTGTTAAAGATGTACTGTACTCATGTGATGATGTTGCACATGCTACTGTATTTGAAGGTCTCATTATCATTAAACGTCACCTTTTTGGAGCTACCAAGAATTTCCTTATAGAAGATAACAAAAAGTCAATCAGCCTTTAAAGGAAGCCTCCTCTCCTTCTCCCAAGATAAATTTCACATACGTGTTTTGCTCCTTAATTACTTAACCTCCTCTCCTCTGAGTTTGTTCATCGCTCTTACAGCTTTTCCTGTTTATTCTTCAGCCTCTTAGCATTTAAGAAAAAACTTCCTAGAGATTTAATTTGCCTTCTACTCAGGTTAGATTTGGAGTTTTCATACTGTGCCTTGACATCGCTTGAAATCAAGTTGGAACAAAACCCATAATCTCAATTTCAAAAATTAAACCGATTGCTTATTCTTTTATACAAAATCTTGCATGTCCATTTTTTTTCAATTAAGAGACATGGATCCAGCTGTAGGTTAAAAATAAAATAGTTCAAGTAGTGATAAAATCGAAGTGTTATGTGAAACTAGAATGCATTAGTGTATCCTAAACCATGAAGCTACACCTAATTTTATCTCAGTTTTGAGGAAAGCCACCAAAAAGTTTAGGCATAAGTGAAAACAGTGCCATAACTAATTCAATTTGGAATTACATCTAAATCTACTGCTTTAAATAGCAGTAGTCATAAGGGAGAAGGTTAAGCTATCATAAAATATACATCTGGGGATTAAACTACCCACTAATGTCCCCACGTTAATTATACAAATAGCTCAACAGAACTCCTTTTGGTCAGGCACATTAAGTGCTCCAGAGGTAAACCACTATAGGTATTATTACAGCAAGCTTTATAAGCATCATAATGTAATGATGCTTGTTCCCTTCATTAATTTAGATTAGATTTTTTCTGGATGATTTACAGGTAAGTGGTGATATCTGTGTGGCTATGCCACAAGAATATGCACTCAAGGAATAAGAAAAAATATCACCACTTGCCTCTTGCTAATTTTGCAACTTCCTTTTAAGCTGTTGTATTGAAACCTCACAGCAGCATGTGCTCAGTTTTTTGTCCAGTTCCACTTTCTTGGCTGAGTAGAAGAAAGGTGGCCACTTCTGCATGAAAATGAGTGGGTTTCACCGATCACTAAAACGTCGACTTTGCTCAGGAACATGAGAGTTTACATTTCCTAGGTAATGGGCACCAAAATCCCTGAAAACTGGGATAAAATTATATGCAACTTTTATGGTGCAGGCCTATGGAGCCATTTATAAAAATAAGCTGGATTTTATATTATTGGTAACAAAAATACATAAAAATGTTGTTTGCCCCATATATTGGGAAATATCCTGTCTTGGCACTCTGCAGCTGGTGAGTCATAATTTTACAGTTTTTACTAAAATAAAAATGAAATTAAAAAGTCCACATTTTCAAAGAAGTACAGAAACATAATATTTATAGAAGATCATAAACAAGTACTCTGTTAATAGCTGTTGAACTTTGTTTAAAGAATAACAGACTAACATTTCCAAAGTACTCTTTGCTGAGATTGAACAGGATTTTATTCAAACTGTTGCGGTAACTAATGAAAAACAAATGAGATTTCCAAACAGTTTTGACTGTTAGGGGTGTGATGGCAATATCATTGCTTTTTGCACTTGCAGCTGCTGCTTACACTGAAACTACCCATTTAAAACATAGTGTCATTTTATACTTGAACTCTTGATCTGCAATACAGAAAGGCCAGGCATATTTAACCCATACTGGAACCAGTCCGATGAAACACGTTTTTTTTTTTCTTGTGCATGATGGCTCTTTAGCTTCCAAACTTACTTAAACGTCTGATGGGGACCACAGAATACTGCCAGCCCTAGAGCTGTTTCTTGCAAAAACGTGACAGAAGAGTCTAAGATGCTCTTGAAAGGTTCATGTTCACAGTCATTATAGTCAGAGTTCTTGCACTTGTCCCACCCTGCCTCCGAATGAGGGCCTGGGGTAGAGGCTGTGCAGCTCCCTAAGACTGAAAAGCTGTTGGTGTCTTGTGGGAGTTGTAGTTCAGCAGAAGAGGCCTGATTCATCAGAGAGAAAAAGAGATGAGCAGCTGAACTAAACCTCTTGTAAGGCATTTTGGTAATAGACCTGAACAGAAATTTAAATGAAACAGAAACATTTTTCATGGCCAAAATTTTCACTTTGCTACTGAAGTCAGAAACTTTTACAAAATCCCCATATTCACTTTAATGCTAAATTTTATTCAAAATATGTTAGCATTTTCCACATATAAATAGTGTCTAGGTAACTTAACATTTAAAAAATACTGAATACTTTTAGGAAAATTAGAGAAACTCAGGTGAAAAAGCACCATTAGCTGATGTATCTATATTTGATCTATACTACAAAAGGTAGACAGAGCAAAAATACATATTGATGAAGTGAAGAGCTTGATCTCATCTTGTTATCTCTGTATTATTAAATTTCTGGGTAGTTTTATTTTTCATGCAGATAGGTCTGCCAAGATTTCAGATTTTTTTTAGTCAAATTAATATAACTAGAAAACAGCTGTCACAAATCATGAACTATTATAATTCATAGAATCATAGAATAGTTTGGGTTGGAAGGGACCTTTAAGGGCCATCTAGTTCAACCCCCCTGCAAGGAGCAGGGAGATCTCCAACCAGATCAGGTTGGTTAGAGCTACGTCCAACCTGGTCTTGAATGTTTCTACCGCCTCTCTGGGCAACTTGTTCCAGTGTTCCACCACCCTTGGTGTAAAAAATGTTTTCCTTAAATCAAGTCTAAATCTACCTCCCTCTATTTTAAAACCGTTACCCCTCATCCTATCACAACAGGCCCTACTGAACGGCCTCTCACCATCTTTCCTGTAGGTCTCCTTTAGGTACTGGAAGGCTGCTATAAGATCTCCCCGGAACCTTCTCCTCCAGGCTGAACAGCCCCAACTCTCTCAGCCTGTCCTCATAGGAGAGGTGCTCCAGCCCTCTGATCATCTTTGTGGCCCTCCTCTGGACCCTCTCCAACTGGTCCAGTTCCTTCTTATGTTGGGGGCTCCAGAACTGGACACAGTACTCCAGGTGGGGTCTCACCAGGGCAGAGTAGAGGGGGAGAATCACCTCCCTCAACCTGCTGGCCATGCTTCTCTTGATGCAGCCCAGGATGCGGTTGGCTTTCTGGGTTGCAAGCGCACATTGCTGGCTCATGTTGAGCTTCTCATCCACCAGCACTCCCAAGTCCTTCTCCTCAGTGCTGCTCTCAATCCATTCCCTGCTCAGCCTGCATTTGTGCTTGGGATTGCTTCAACCCATGTGTAGGACCTTGCACTTGGCCTGGTTGAACTTCACGTGGTTTGCACAGGCCCACCTCTCAAGTCAAGTCTGTCAATTACTCATCTTCATTTTACAGCTCAGACAGCATCAAGAATCTAAATGATTCTGAATCCTGAATTTCAGACTCTTCAGATCCACTGTTCAAAAAGTGGACCAGCCACTGCTTCTGGAGAATTAAATTATTTGTTATTGAATTCTGTAGAAGTTTATCACTCACATTAATAGAGCCAAACTTTACCTATGACTTTGTTTCCTTGTTAAAAAAAAAAAATACAAACCCAATCTAAGCCAATCAAACAAACAAAACCAGAAAAACAAACATCAAACTGAGATAATCTAAGCCAGTTTGAAGATTTTAGCTAAAGGCTCAGGAGACAAACATCAAACGTTATCGGAAGGACAACCCTGAGATTAGCAGGGCTGATACATTCTGTGTCTGTGAAAGCAATAGGAAATTACCAAGCTCATACAATATTTTTCAGATATTATTCTGCAAATTAGGACACAATTAGATTTCATTTGTTCCACTACAGATGTCACTTGATCCTTCCAGATTCTCAAGTTAATTCCTGCCATGATTTATATTTTCCATAAACATTTTGAAGAAGGGCAGATGTGACCACACAGACCCCCACTACTATTTAGATGGGGGCTGCATCTACTGCTGGAGGCAGATGTGCTCAACAGGAAAATAATCTCAGTCATGTTGCAGTACTAAACCTTGACATACTCCAAAGCTTTTCAAAACACCTGTTCTGCATAGCTCTGAGCAAAGCTATTTTTGAGAACAGCACAAATCACATAGAGGAAGGGCTGAAAAACATAGTAACTTTACTCTTCCTTAGATACTAACAGTGGGGAGAGTGTTTAGCAGAACATGAAGTGTATTCATACCTTAAGTATTTAAGCATGTTTTTCCTTCTCTAGTGTTGCATCTGAATTTCCATTTAACGGTTCAGAATGAAGGAGTGATGATAACTTAGAAGAATTAGAGGACGCAATTAGCCTGTCCTGCCTCAGACTACTGAATATTTTGATGATACAGTGTTAATCACAATTGAATGGCATATTTGTATGTAAGGGAGCTAAATTCAAAGTCTAATCCAAATTATAGCTGGGCTTATTACTTGAGTTATACTACTGGGCATGCTGCATACAGAAACGACTCTGTGAAACACCCAAGGCAAAGAAATCCTGCTTTATAGTGCACATAATCGGAAAAGTAAGGAAAGAAAATTTAAACTGTTATTTAAACAAGTCTCATTCCAATTACTACTTTCCTCTCTGTCAGGGCCAATTATTCTCACTTTAGACATGACTAGCATTTCTAGAGGCTTTTTTTTTTTTTTTTTACAATGTATAGAGTGCTGCACAGTCACTTTGAAATGACTGAAAAATAAATTAAAGTACACAGGAAAAGGAGACTTACTAAACTTAAAGATATCCTCTTATTTTGTCATCCTGTGGCACATTAAAATACAGAAGGATTTTACAAGCAGTAAAGTGTTTTGGACATGCATTTACTTTTGCCCCTTAAAGTAGCAGTGAGAAAAATTTGAAAACCAGATCATTTCTTTCCTAGCATGTGTGCCAGACAAGAAAGCAAGTCCAGGAATGTTTCCTTTTCTGTTCAAAAAAAAAAAAAAAAAGAGGTATTGGTTATGAAATATTGGTTATGAAATGAGTATGACATGCTAATTGTAATATCAGAGTACTGATAATGTAGTTTAGAAGCCTGCGTTACACTTGCCATGAACAGATAAAATGAAAACACACAAAAATAAGTGAGCAGTCAAAACTTGAAAATGTATTTTCGACCTTGTTAAAATGAGAGCAGCTTAATTTTTTCTTAACATGACATATACAATCAGAAATTTGTATTGATTCCAGACGTGCCAACTAGAGAACAGGGTTTCTGCCTTTTGGATAGCAGATCAGGAACTGCTCATTGGTTGTCCACACCTTTCTCATTTGCAGCAGACACAGTTGCTTGGTACTGATTTTAGCCAACTAGAATATAAAGTTGCCAAAAACATAGGTACCAGGAGATCTTGCTTTGCTGCAAGTGTTTCTCACTTGTCTGAGTTGGGCAGACCAGATGTGCATAAATGAACCTGTGTTCCAAAGAACTCCTTCATCCCACTCCATCCTGCAGGCAAGAAACACAGCAGGAAGGGAGATTTACTATATTTTATTTTCATGAATAAAAGCACAGACTTGATTCTTGTTGCTGCAGGTTTTTGCCCTGAAGGACTCCAAAATCTTTTGATCATATTTTGTTATAGATTATTCATTCACACTAGTAATGGAAGCACTGTCAATCAAGAATTGTATGTCTGCTTTTACATCTATCCCCATGGATGTGGGGAAGTTGTGCAATCAATAGAATTTCATGCAAAATGCTGATTTTACTTCCTGAATTGTCTTCTCCTAGATACATCCATCTCCTTTACTACCTTCTTCAGTATCCATGTCTATACTGGTTGAAGTGCCAGCATTGTTGATCAGCTGGCGCAGCCAGAACCTTCCTCTGGGTCTCAGAAAAACTTTGGCACTAGAAAGCTAACGGCTTGGAGATGACTTTCCCTGCAAGAGGGAACACTCATGCACTTCATCAGTAATATTTTTATGAATATCAGGAAAATCTTTTACAACTAGTGACAAGTATACTTCTTCAGGTTAAGTTCACTGCATGCACCTCAGAGACATGACTGTGTAATACTCTACTTAATATTCTGTACCTTTGCTGTCTCAATTTAACTGCAAGCCTGTTTCCTACATTTCTTGTGCATAACACTAGAAATGAATGAATAGACCTGCATCCATAGATCTATTCAGAAATAGGAAACCAACTAAAGTGCAAGCCTAAAAAAAAAAAAATTAAAAAAAAAAAGTAGCTCATTTTTCTTCTAAAATTCATCCTGGAATGAAATAAAAAAAATACAGAAACAAATAATATGCAAATATGGGTTGAACTAAGGGAATGAAAAGTTGATCTTATACATAGACATGAAAACTGTCTACTTTAGGAAGCCCAACTGCCCCATGAAAAATGAAGTTGTAAGGTTATTTCAGAAGTGAAGGAAATGTGCACTAATTCTGGTACCTTTTATGTAGGGTTAATATATTTGACTTCACTGTAACAGTTACTTCTTGAGATGGCCGCTTGCCTGTGTACAACTCACCTGAAGTGGTAACTTCATGATTTTGTCTTAAGTTCCCTTCTTCAGCTGATTTCACCAGTGTATCCAGTTTCATGTAATGGATTCCCATTCATGGCATGTGATACTCTTCCTTCTTCAATTGATTTCACAACCCAGTTCATATACATGCTGTTGTCTTTCTCTCCAGCCCAGATTTGAATGCATTAGCCATTTTCCTCCGCACTTTTCGTATCTAGAGAGCTCCAGATACCTCTCAGACTCCACATACCAGGGGAAGGGTTTTGCCCGTTCCCAAGGAATGCTCACAGGAAAGGCTCAGCTTCCTCCGCTCATCCTGGCTGCTGCAGAGCCCAGCAAACTCGATGGTTTGGCATTCTTCCATTTCTTAGTCTGGCAGGTAGTGGGATGACAGAGCATCTAAAACTAACCATATAATGGCTTTATCTCCACAACTGAGACAAAGACAGCAGAGTGTACAACTGCATAGTTTAATTTCTGTAAAGAATTGTATCAGAATTGCAATACAGTTCTGTACATCTTCATTTAAACATAACACAGAAGACAGCTGTAAATGCCCTTTGTTAATCTCACAACTGTATTTGACAGGGAGGATATATGTGTAGAAAGGAAACGTGTCTCTCTGGGTCTCCTCACCTGCCGAAAACGCAGTGAAAATGGCCACGTGGACACATGGCAGTGGCTTGTCAGCTTGTGAAATGTAGCAAACAAACATGACTCTGTTTTCTTCACCTTCAGGACAGTCAAAAAGCAAAAGCCAGTAGGAAAAAAATATTCATTGGACCACTGTGAGATTGACTATCAATTAAGACTTTCTCTGCAGAGACAGGCAAGTGTTCAGTTTGCAGTTTGCTCTTTATTGGGCCACATAGATTGCAAATCTTTTGTCACTCCTATCTTTGTATTGACTGTGTGTTTTTCCTCAATAGAAAATGAATCTGAATAAACATGAAATCACAATGAAAGTTTATATTCTGGTTTCTTTGTACATTGCCCCAGGATAGTCACAAATTTTGGAATGAATAACCAGGAAGCATTAAAGAAAAAAATTCATTAGGAACAGCAAAAGGTACAGATAGGGTAAACTCAAGGTCACATCCCTCAGGAGAACCTGGTCATGGTGTGATTTGGTCTGCAGTGTGCACGTACGCAAGCACACACAACAGTCAGCCAGGTATAATTTAGATTTGTACAGAACATTGAAGGAAAGAAGGAAAATTAAAAGACAGCCAGGTTCATGTTTTTTGAAAGAAGAAATATTCACAGCTGAAGCACAGGACATTCTACCATGAGTTTCCTTAAACAATAAGAACTTTATTGACACTTTAACAAGGGGAAGCATTTCTCTGAATTACAGCCTTATTTAAACATTACACAGCAGACATAGTGTAAAGTGGTTAACAGAGTTTCTGTTAGTCCTTATAGGGCTATCAAGGTCAAAAGTCAATTAGACTACTTCTTCTAATTGAAGAGATAAAATTATTTCCTTGCTGGCTTGCATAGCTTGTCCTGCTTTTACAACAAATATTTATAGGATAAATCATTCTGTTAGGAAAAGACATGATTCATTCTATCCTAGGCAGACATTAGTGTAATTGTAAATGTGAAATTCATAGTTTCTAGCACTGGTAAATATTTGCACAGAACCATTTCCTGTTCCATGACTACAAAAGTCTAGTTTTGCTGAAGACCCAGTTACTGTTTGTGTTGGTTTTGTTTGGGGGGGGGCCTACGGTGGCAGCATCTGCAAGAAGCTGCTGGAAGTTTCCCCTTTGTTCAGTGGACTCAGCTGGGCCCAGGGCGGACCCGCTGCTGGCCAAGGCTGAGCCAAATGGTCATAGAATGTTCCCTGATAATGCCTCTACGATAACGTATTTAAAAGGGGAAAAAATAAAAAAAAAAAAAGGGAAGAAGTAAAGAAGCTGAAGTGGGGGCAGAGAGGGGGAGGTGCGAGCCTTGTGAGCCTTGCAGGCCTCACCCTCTGGCCTCCCACCGGGCAG
>WHYT01013477.1:4710-16416 GCA_009806455.1 Tetrax tetrax | reverse complement strand
GCCCGCCGTGCGCCGGTGCTGCCCGTGACGCGGGCGCTGCCCGCTGCATCCCCCAGCCTTCCTCGCCCGCAGCACCAGCGCGTTCTCCCCCCTCCCCGTCTCCTTTTTCCCATTCTACTTTAAATTTTTATTGCATTCTTTTTAAAGAATACAGAGGAACAAATGCTCTTATCAGCAATTCTCACAAGGTATAAAGAGCCGCTTTTATCTCCCTGTCTTTACTAATCTAGAGCGAGCCAATGCCTGTTAATTTTTTAATTTTCCTAGTGAATGCATTTGTGGCTTTGTCAGCATCCATCCGCACGCGCGCGCTCCCCTCCGCGTCCCAGCCCGGCGACCCCGGCCTGGGATTGCCGCCGCGCTGGCGAGCCCAGCTCATGGTTTTGCAGCCACGAAGGAGTTTCGTGTGCCGGGAAGTCCCGCGTGTCACACGAGGCTCATCGGGACACCCTGGGACGTGCCACCAGCTGGGACGCCCCGAGACACGGCGGTACCCCCTGGTGATGCTGCCAGTGCGGGTCCCCATCCTCAGATTCCTGTGCCAAACCAGCCAGCTGTCACCGCCACCCGCTCCAGTCGAGGTCCCGGCGGGGGCACAGGGTGGGTTTTGCCCCCGTTCCCCACCCCGGGGAAGGGAGGGCAGGCGTAGGCCGCCCGCACGCCGGGGCTGGGAGCGCCGGCAGCCGGCCGCGGTGTGCAGATGAGATGTGGCAGGCGTGTAACAAGCCATTAGTCACTGTCACCTTTGCCCGGCAGCCACTGGCAGGGTAATAAATCCCGAGCTGACTCCAGCAGGCCCGTTCCAGGCCGCGGCTCCCAGCTTGCCTCCGACCCGCTGCCGGCTGGGCTGTGAGCAGCTTGCAAATGGCTCCCGGCCCCGCCACGGGGGACACGGCGCCTTGCGGGGTCCCAAACCGGGGCCCGATCCTCACGGGGGTGACGGATGGCCAATGTGGCCCACCACATTCCCAGGAAGTGCCCTTCCTCCTGGATTTGGCCGCCTCGCAGCCCCCTTGCCAAGCCGGCCGCCCTGGCTCCCTGCCCGCTGCACCTTGCGGTTCCCAGTTTTCCCCAGCCCAGCGCCAGGAACCAGCATCGGCGGTTGTTGCTAGATCAAAGCAGCCTGGCGTGGCACGGCACGGCACGGCACGGCACGGCACGGCGCGCCCGCCGGGAAGGGCTGGCAAACAAGTCGGTCCGGGGAGGTGGCAGGAGAGAAGCACGCGTGATACCTCTCCCAAAAATGCTGCTGCTCCTGACGGACGGGGTGGCCGAGTCCTGGAGCCTGGCCCAGCCCAGCCCCGGAGCTCCCCAGTTCCCCAGTTCGGCCAGCCCAATGCCGCGGCTCTGCCCGGCACCCACAGCCTGACTCACGGCCCCGGGGACGGCGGGCAGGGACCGAGGTGCCGTCGGGGTCACCTCCCCGGCGGGGCTGCGGGTTTTGGCACCCCAACACCAAACCGTTGGGTGCAAGCCTTCGCCAGGAGACCCAAACCGTGGCGGCACCCCGGGCTGGCGTCGCGCCCCACCGCAGGGCAGGGGACAGCCCTCGGGGACGGCGTCCCCACACGCCCCGGCGTCACCTACTTGTGGCTCCAGCGTCCACGCCCTCCGCATCCAAACCCGTCCGCTGGCCGACGTCCGGGACGGCACCGCCGCCTGGGCTCTCCCCGCTGCTGGCCACCCGGTGCCGGGGTTCACCGGCGGCAGGCTTGGTGACGGCTGTCTCGAGGGACGACGAGGACGCCTGCAAGAGAAAGCAAGACGAGACTCAGCGCCTTTCCCTTCCCCGGCCCGAGCGTGGCAAGGCCGGAGCACCGCCGGCACGGGTTGGGGGGCACGGGGGAGAGCGGGGCACACGGACAGAGGATGCTTTTGTTTTCCTGCCGGCCGGTGCACGTGGCCGGCGCGGGGAGCCGCACGCCAGCCCGCACCGCGGGGCTACAGCTGGATCCGGCCGATGGCTCCCGGCGCAGCCAGAGAAGAAAGGCTGGAGAGGAGGGGGGCGAGGACATGAATCAAAGCAGCGTCCCCTCGCTCGCCGGTGGCAGCTGGCTGGTTCGGCAGCTCCCGATTACTCAACTGGGCAGTGTTTACTCGAGAACAACCCCCCCGTCGCCCTCCCTGCCCGGCGGGCGAAGCGAACGTGCCGCAGCGACAGGAACAGCGTTGCCGCTGCTTATCGCTGAGTTTGGGGACGATCCCCCTTCCCAACCCTCGGCGTCCCCCGGGGTGCTGCCGTGGCCCCGTGTTTGTTGTAGCCGTCACCCTCCCGCGTCAGGCGCGCCCAGGCACACCGCTCGGGCTGTCGCCGCTTCTGTTTATCTTTAACAAAGCCACAGCCAGCGCCGCCGCCCGCATCCCGGTACGGCCAAACCGCTCTGGGACAGACGCACGGACAAGCCCCGGCCCCGGGTTCAAGCGGGTCCCCTGGGATGCCGCGCCCATCCTCAGGCATGGTGGGATGCAGGCGATCTCCCCTCCTGCCGTGTCCCTTCCATAGGGGACACCATGCTCCTCATTTTGGGACATTAGAGCCAGGGCTGCAGCATAGTATGGATTTTACGTCGATCCCGTTTTTCCTCAGGATTAGTCCTACAAACGTGGCAAGGCGAAGCGAGATGGATGGTCGGTGAATTTTTTTGCTGGGAAGCCCTTACACTCAACGAGCCAGGCAGGCGAGCGGACATATAAATTTACCGTTCGCTTCCCGGAAAGGTTTAATTTATGGAATCCATATGGCAGCGCCGCACAACCGCCAGCGCTCAGCACATCCCGCAAGTCCTCGAGTGCCACTGCGCGTCGGCTCCAACTGGCGGGGTGCCACCGGCTGCCCCGGCGATGGCAGGATGCTCCTCTCCTTCCCAGTGACAAACAGAAGGTGGCTCACGCAGCGGGCAGGGGACATGGCCCAGGGATCGGTTCCCATTCCCGAAAGCTTGGCACGGGATCCCTGGAGACGGCAGGGACGTTTCCCCGGGGTCCTGGGGAAGACGCCGCGTTGCCGCTTCTCCTCCTGGGGCGATGCCGCCGCGGCCATCCCCTACCTGTGGGCACGGGAAAGGGCTGGGGCGCACTTTGATACCCGGAGCAACTAATCGTTAATTAACATTAATCATCCCCCGTCATGCGTCACAGCAGCATTAGGCAAGATGCAGTCGGGGAGCAGCGGGCCGGGCCGGGGTCGCGGATTTCGGCAGCAGTTGCTGGGCCAAGGCTGGCACCCTCCAGCTCCCTGGGGGACCACGGCAGCACCCCAGCCCCCAACCCACCCACCAGCCCCGCGCCGGGGACAGCCCCCAGCCCTTCTGTTTGCCTGCCAGGGGGGATGCCGGGATGCAAAAGCACCAGAGATGGGTCCCACCCGCCCATGGGGCAGCCGGGATCCGGCCCCCCCCTCGCCGCCTGTGCCCCCTGGGACCCCCCAGGCGGCAGCCGGGGCATCGGCCGCCTCCTCGCTTTAACTTCACCCGGCGCTATCTGTCAGCAAATCATCCCCGGTTACACAGATAAGGAATAATTGATGCAAAGGAGCCATCTGTTTGCGAACACGGAATATCTGCTCAATTAGGAGGGGATCTGTCCACCCAGATAAAGCATCGCCGCAGCCCCTCCGAGGAGGAGGAGGGGGGGCCTTCCTCCCTGACCACATCCTCAAAGACTCACCCCCTATTAGAGGCAAGCGGGTTGATCTGGGTGCTAATTTGGTAAGCAGCACCCCGAGGTGCTCGGGTACAGGCCAAGAGGGAAGGGCGCTCTGCCACCAAGCACCGAAATTCGAGGGGAGGGCTGGCAGCCTCCCCGTCCCCATCCCACCGTGGCAATGCTCAACCTGTCCCAGCATGGGGCTCAGGGAGATGAGCACCATTCAGTCAAGAGGGCCTGCCAAACGGTGCTGAGCTGAGGCCGGCCCGCTCGTTGCACGAGTGGCTCTCTGCAGAAACTAACACAGGACACCGGGACAAATACCTGCCGTGGCACTCGGTTCGTCCCCCGGCCCTGGCTTCACCCCAGGATGGCGGTGATGGAGCATGAAAGCAAACAGCCACCGCAAGCTCTCCGGCAAGGGTTCCGGCACGCAGGCAGCCGTGTCGGCGCGTTTCCTGTGCCTTCGGGACACCAGAAAACACGGCTTCCCCGTTCCACCTCCCCTGCACCTCGCCTGCTGCCGGGGCGGGCTGCAGCATGCGCAGCGGCGATGCCGCCCACGGGGATGCCGCCCACGGGGCACCCCGGAAAGCGCCCCGAGCCTCGGCGGCACCACGCCTGCGCACCCCCCTAAACCTCCACCCTCCTGGATAGCAGCACCCCAGAAAAACCCAGTGCTCCCAGCAGCCAGGGCACTGGGAGCGGATGCGGTCGCGGCGCTTGGCCTCTCGGCTGGCATCACCACAGCGGGCACGGAGCCCGGCGAGCACCGGCGCAGCCGCATCGGCGATGGGTTTTTTGGCACAGCCCACACGCAAGCTTCCATGAGCAGTGCACCCCAGCACCCAACTGCAAAGCTGGGGGGGCACTGAGAATCAAAAGTGGTTTTAGGGCTGCGGCAAGCGCCAGCTGCCTTTGTTGGCGAGGCCGCCGAGCCCCCCGGCTCACGCTGGGGCTTTATCACCGCCGCAGCCCCAGCCGCGTGTTCGCCCGGGCGCTTTCAGACGCTTTTCCCTCCAGGAAACCTTCATCCTCCTCCTCTTCCTTCTTGTCCTCCCAGCGGCCTGAAATCCCAGGGTTTTCCCCCAAAAGCAGGCTGCGCCCAGACACCCAGCGCCCGAGGGGGTCCCCGCGGGTCCCTGTCACCCCGGTGGGTGCCCGCAGGAGGGGGTGGTGGCCGGACTCATGCGTCCCCCGTCGCCGCCGTTGTTTAAAGTTTCTCAGGCGCGTTTGCTGGCAGAAAGTTGGAACCTGCAATTACAGCTGTGCTAACCCTTCATTAAAAAGGGGAAGGGGAGGGAAGAGAAAAAAAAAACGGGAAAGAAACAAAAGGCTCCAGAGAGAAATGGTGCCATTAACCCTTCCCAAGCCAGGGATGTGCCCAACCTGGGTGGCCCCCCCACCCAGAAAATTAATACGGCCGTGGGGACACGTCACGACGGCGGCGGGGGGGTCAGCCTGCCCCCACAGCCATGGGCATCACGGCCCACCCGGATCCTGGCACACAGGGATGCCGCGGCGTGGCCCAGTTCGCCGGCGGCACCCGCGTGGGCATGGCTGCGCCGGAGCCGTTTGTGGCGGGCGAGGCTGCGGTTCCCGCTCGCTCTCCAGCAGCGACACCGTGACGCCTGCCGCAGGAGCCCACACAATATGTTCGCACTCATCTCGCAGCTGCCCCCAGACAGCCCGAGGTGCCGCGCGCTCCTCCCCGACGCGGGGGCCGCCGCACGCCGGCGCAGCCGCGACGCGCAGGCGAGCCCAGGCGGGAACCGGTAACGGGGCAGGCAGGGATGGAGGGGGCTGGACGGGCGGCGTCGCAGACTGTGGTCAAGCTGGACGCCACATGGGGAGACGATGCCGGAAAACGCCGCCGGCACCGGGGAGGGATGCGTCGGCAGCCCCCCTCCTGCCCCGTGCCTGAGCACCCTGACGCTGGGGATCGCGGAGTGGGGGGGAAAGGCCTGACCCTGACCCCCGGTGTCACCGCCGTCCCCCCTGCACCGCGCCGGTGAAGACGGTTCGCAGCCACCCGCCACCGGCATGGCGCAGGAAGCGCCCGGCGGAAGCGGGTGCAGCACCGCCCCGCTCGCTGCTGCTTTTCGGGTGGAGCGCGGTGGCCCCCAGGAGCCCATCCCCAGCAAGGGCCCAATCCTGCACCCACCCCAGCGCGGCTGCATCCCTCCCTCTCGCACTCCCAGCCCCGCGGAGCAGCGGGTCCCCGCGTCCCCCTCCCGCCTCCCCCGGCGACACCATCTCACCCGCCGCGGCCGCAGCGGCTCTGACAGCACGCTAACGAGCTGCAGGCAGCAATTTGGGTTATATATAGCCCCAAAGTGACTGCATCTAATTGCTCCGGCCCGCACCGGCCCCGCCGCAGGGTCCGGGTACTGGGCGCAGAGGGACGGGGCCAGCGGCACGTGCACTGTGTGTGTGTCCCCCACCCCAAACCATCACCTCGCCTGACCCCTCTGGGCCCCCCCCGAGGCTGGCAGGGCACAAGCGTCGCCCCGTCCCGCGTCGGCCCCCGGGGAAGCCAGGCTGTTCTCACCGGCTTTGTGCCGGGCCGTAAGCGGCTTTGGCTAAAGCTGCCGTCCCAGCCCGTCCCAGCCAGGGGCCCTAAGGAGCTTTTGTCCCCCTCTCATTAAGGGGTTTCGGCCGGGGGGCCGCGGGGCGCAGCACCCGGCACCCCCTTGTAGCGGCCCAGGGGGGCTCTCAGGCCAGCTGCTCCGGGGACGGAGCGACGGAGGGAGGGCGGTGGTCCCGCCACCGGCCCCCCGGCCCTTTGTGGCAGCCCCCCGTCCCCTCGCAGCAGCTGCCAAGCGAGGCGGCGAGCGCGCAGATGCGGCCAGGGCGGCGGTGGCAGGAGCGGGGGGGGCAGGAGAGGGGGGTGACGATGGTGGTGGGGGTCCCCCGCGGCGGCTCCCCACGCCGACGGGGACGAGAGGCGGCCGGCGGCGGGGAGGGGAGCCGGAGCCAAAATTGTTTGCCAGCTTCCTCGAGACGGCACAATGGAGGGCGCGCAGGCGGATCCGGGGTCAGGGGTGAGAGCAGCAATAAGTGGTTTATGCCTTTTGTGAAGAGGCTGAACTGACAGCTCGCTGGATTAACAAAGACGTCCTCTGTTCCCGGGCAGGTCATGTGGAAAGCGCTGCGCCGACCCCTGTCACTTCTTTTTTTTGCAAGAACAGACATTTGTTCGCCGACGAACGGGGAGGTGATGGAGGGGGAGGTGGGAGGAAGGCGGGGAGGGGGGACGCGCAGCCGCTCGCTCACGGTTTTTTCTCCAGCTCCTCCTGGGGCGCTGGGCGTGGGGATCGGCGGCTGCGTCGGCACACGCATCGCCACCCTGCCCGTGCCTCAGTTTCCCCAGGTGGCGGGATGAGCTGTGGCCGGTGGTGACGCACACGGCCCTGGGGGACATCGGCACCATCACCCTGCTTCCACACCGCGTCACCGCCCCATGCTCATCACCCCGTCACCCCAGGGCCAGGATGGGTCAGCAGGATGGGACCCCCACCCTGCTCCGTGCCAGAGCAGCCCCCGTCCCACGGTGGGGACACACAGCCCTTCCTTACACCTGCCGGTCTCTGCCAGGCCGGGAAATGATCCCTCCACTCAACTCTCAAGGAAGGGAAACTGAGGCAAGGAAGGACGCGAGCATCCCATCCACGCACGGACAGCAGGACTGGCGGCAGCACCTCCGCTCCTGGTGCTGAAAGGGGAGCTGGCTGCGTGGGAGACAACCGGCCCCTCTCAAATCCACAAGGATTTCCCCAAGGCCGTGCAGCACAGTGCCCACATCGCCATCATTAGACTCCAGAGTAAACAGCTGAAATAGTGCCTTTCCACACTGAGACAAACAACCCTGGCCGGACCAGTGACCCCCTCCTTTGTCCCTGCAGATCCCAACTCTGCCACCACACCACATCCCCAGCTCCAGGCCACCACTACCCGTGTCCCCCCCCAGGACAATGGGACCCTGGGATGCCGCCCTGCTCCATCACCCATACTCCCCCTTCCCATCTCGGGGACGCTGTGACCCTACAAACCGACACAGCACCCAGCTCACCCACCTCCAGCTCTGGAACTGCTGGCCAGTCTGCGGCTGCTGTCCCCTCCCTGTCACCCTAAATACCTGCCAAAGGGAAAGGGGCTTTTTACTCTGGAAAATCCCACCCGCTCCACGGCAGCTTGTGTTTTCGGGACATTCCCAGACACGCAAAGCCCGGCGGTGAGCTCGGGGGTAAACTGAGGCAGGGAGGAGCAGTGGGGCGGGTGCGAGGCTCTGCCAGGCGACAGGACCCAGCTGGGGGACCCCATCCAACTCGGGGTGGGCACGGCCCGGCGATCACCCCGCGTGGTAAAAGCCGCACGCCGGCTGGGCAATCAGCTTGCGACGCGGCGGCGCGAAAGCCTCAATCCCCTCCGCGTCCCCCTTCTTCACCCAGCCAGGCAAGCTTAGCGCGTCGGTTCTCAGCTCCCGCCTGCCATCTAAAGACGGACTTACCGCCCCGGCCCGGCACTTCGTTAAGCCGCAGATTAAAACGCGCGCCATCTGCAAAAGGGAAACTCTTAACGCAGGGTGCAGCAGCACACGCTCCGGCGTGTCACCGCGCGTCCCGGGCGGGTGGCACCAAGCCCCTCGGTGGCACGCCGTCCCTCCCAGGACGTGTGAAGATCCAGGTCTGGCTGGGGTGGGAGCTGCACCCCCGTTAGGTGCCCTCTGCCCCCACCAAGCTCGGTGAAGCCCCCAGGGATGCCCAGGCCAGCAGCATCACCCCGGGGCACAGCAGGGACGCTGGGTCACCCTGGCTGTCCCTATTAATGGGGGGGGACACAACAGAGCAGGGCTGAGGGGACGCCGCTTGGCAGCGGGGGACAGTGAACCCCAAAGGTTGGTGGGGGAGGACGGGGCGGCCGCCTGCCGACTCAGCGCCCCGATGAATTACAGCGGATTACGGGGTCCCCGCTCAGGTCAGCGGGGAACAGAGCCAAGGAGTCTTTCCGCCTGCCGGCCCCGCTCCCGCTGGAGAATTTACAGCCAGGACTCCCCGACCCGGCTGAGTAATTAGTGCCGGGAGGGAAACGGCTGAATCAGCACCCAGCCATTGGCAACCGAAGGGATGGAGCTGGAGGAGGAGAGGATGGCACCTCCGAGCAGGTCCCTCGAGGTGTCACTTCGGGAAGGTCGCGGGATGCCGGTACCTACGGCATGCGGAAGCCCTGTATCCCTCACGCTCGAACATGAGCATCGCTCCCTTCGCGGCCTGCACAGAGACGCTGCATCCTCAGGATGCTTGAGCAATGTCCAAGCATCCAGCCAGCCGCGCCCAGGAAGACCTTGGGCCTCAGCGGCCGCCGTTTCCCAAGGATTTACCGGGGTTGGGAATGGCAGAGCTGGCTCCCCAGCAAAGCCAGCCCCTGCTCCGCGTCCGATCACAGCCATTTCCCTGCCCGTTCCCCCTCCCCGCTGTCTGCCTCCTGCCTCCGTCTGCTGCCTGGTTTTACGAGGGCCATTTCCAAGAGGTCGCTGGAAATAGATTTTTATCACCTCGTGATAAATATCATTTACGGTGACATTACTGCTCCGAGCAGCCGCGCGGAGAAAGGAGGGAGGAGAGGCGGGCAGGCAGACGCCCGCTTGTGGCCCCCCGGCTCCATGGGGCACCGGTTGGGCCCTTGCTCGTCCCCGTCCCCGCAGTTTCGGGCAGCGCCAAGCCCCGACACCATCCATCTATCCGGGCGGCACGAACAGAGGGAGCCGCATCATTAGCCCCGCGCGCCATTAAGCACTTAAAAAGCCATAGGAATAAGCCGCGCCATTAGCTGACAAGCGAGCTGGGAGAGGAAGGATGTGCGGCGGTGGCGGGGGGGAACCGAGCGTGGACCGGGGGTTCTCACCACCCCACATGCCGCCCACAAACCCCATGGGTCCCCCACTGTGCCCAGAAAGGGGGGGCAGAACAGCCCCCTCCAGCACACAGCTCTGGGATGGAAAACCAGGGGCTTTCAGAGCTGACACATCACTTCGGCAGGGGTGAAGCCACTGGGCACCTCTCCAGAGGGACTTTTCGGCAGGGCAGGGAAAACCGGCTCCCCGCTCGTCCCCTCCAAACCCGCCCCAGCCCAGGCTTTGCTAGCGCGGAGAAAAAGCCACGCCTAGGCTGAGAACTGCAAACTCGTGACGGCTGTGGCACGAGCCCCGGGCGTTGCCACCCAGCGCAGAGGCGATTCGGCGGCCCGGGGGAGCTCAGGTCCTGCCCCGTTCCCAGCCCGCAGGCAGGACGGCTGCCAAACCGTGCCCACAGGCAGCTGCCTCTGGAAAAGGGCACGGCGGCGGGCCGGGGGCCAAGGCCAACCCGCTGCCCACGCCAGCCCCGCCACACACAGCGCTGAGGCCCGGCCACCCCGCGCCGGGGAGGAAACAATCGTCCCCTTTCACCAGCGCTGAGGGAGGGGTGTCATCTGCGGGGACAGGGTCCCCTGGGTGCCCCCC
Source organism: Tetrax tetrax (assembly GCA_009806455.1). Taxonomy (NCBI): domain Eukaryota; kingdom Metazoa; phylum Chordata; class Aves; order Otidiformes; family Otididae; genus Tetrax; species Tetrax tetrax. The sequence continues at coordinate 6,272 of WHYT01013477.1, read as the reverse complement.
ACACGGGGCAGCCCGGCAAAAAGCGGGGGCGAAGAGCAGCGGCGAGCCCCCGCCGCGGCGCTGGCAGGGAGAGCCGGCCTGCAACACCCGGCGAAGAACAACCCTCGCCCGCGGGCGGAGAGCACGGCAACGCCAGCCCGTGCCAAGAATCCTGTTTTCTCTCCCCAGCCCTGGCACCGCTTCCCTCGGGCAAGCCGCCTCCTGCCCCCGCTGCCTCAGTTTCCCCAGCACCCAGGGACACCGGGGGCAGAGGAAGGGGGGTGGGCAGCCATGCCCCGCGTTTCGGCCCCTTCTTGCGACACGAAGCAGCCCTGGCGTCACGCTTAGCAAGCGGCCCTGTGGCGATGGAGCCGGGAGGGAGGGTGGGAGCAGGGACAGCAGCGGGCCACCTGCCGTGGGCCACTGCGGGCCACCATGGCCGCGCAGCCCCTCCTTCGCTCCCCACGCCCAACGGGCAGAAAATAACCCCAAAAAAGGGACAGCCTGGCCACCACGGTGGCGTGGGGGGCTGCATGACCCCGCAGCAGGGATGTCGCCCCGCAACCCAGACGCACGCGTGGGTCAGCCATCGCCCCGGCCGAGGCCGGGCCAAGTAGCCAGCGCTATCCCCAGGTGCCACATCCCTCATCCAGCCCAAGAGACCCCCACGGCACGCGGCGTGCCCGGGATGCCCGACGGCGGGCCGCGTGCCAAGCCAGCCGCCGTCAGCGAGCGTGAAAAGTGGGGTTTGTTCACCTGGCGAGTGGCTCGGTGGTCCCCGGGCTCGGCTCCCCGCCATCGATTCGTGGCTCCCGGCACGCAGGGGGCCAAGGCCGGAGCCAGCACGCCCTTGGCACAGCCACCTTCCCGGCGGTCGCGGTGACCCGACGCAGGGCGAGGCTGCGGGCCGTCGGCCCCAGCGTTTGGCCCGGGCACGCGGATTCGGTGGCCAAGGCAGGCCCGCGGCTTGGCATCCACCCTGCAGCCGCCCTCCGCTCCCCCGGGGGGGGCTGGCAGGGAGCTGGGGGTGCAGACGGACACAGAACCACAGCCCCCCATGCGCGCTTCGGCCATCCCGCACCCACGCCGGGGCCCGCAAACCCTCGCCCATCCCGCAGGGATGCCCATTCCCAGGGCCACCCAGCCACCCCGAGCTCCGCACATCCCACCGAGCACGCAAGGGTTTTGGGGGGTCTGAGGGGGGGAAGCTTTGCCCACCATCTTCCACACACGGAGCCTCGCGCTGCCAGGGAGGCAACGGCCACGCAGACCCAACGCCTTCGCCCCCACCTCGCCCCAAGCACCGCTGCCCCCCAAAAAGCCAGACCCGAACCCCCCGAGGGGGAGCGCGTGTGCTGCAGCCCCTCGATTGGGGGGTGCCCCCCATGCCCCCTCCACGAGAGCTGCATATGGGCCTGCTGAGGCACAGAAAGACCATTTCATCACTTTTTAAGAAATTAAAAAAAAATAAATTTAAAAAGCATCCCTCAACGGAGGGAGCCCGACGGCGCTGCACAAAGTTTGCTGCAAGTTCGGCAGAGCCCCCCCCACGGGTGCCCACAGCAGGTCAGGGTGCCACGGGG
>WHYT01013474.1:10173-20233 GCA_009806455.1 Tetrax tetrax | reverse complement strand
AAAAAAAAAAAAAAAATAAAATCACGGAGGAGTCCCCGCTGCCTCTTGAAAGCTTCGTTTAAGTTGCTTCATCCTGGCCCCAAGGGACAGCCCTGCGCTGCAGCAGCGCCGTGACTCAGGCTGCCAGGACCTATTGATTCTGGAGTGCGGATTTCTCGCTCCCCAGGGAAGGCTCCGCGCGAGGGCTGGGCGGCCGGAGCGCCCGCAGGTGCGCTGGGTGCTGGGCCAGCATCCCCCCGAATGCGCCTTGGGATTTGGGGAACGGCTTGCGATGGGCGCCCGGCTGTGGGTGTGCAGCTGTGGTGGGAATGGGTGTGCAGCTGTGGTGGGCAGGTGTTACCCAGCTGTGGTGAGCAGTGTGTCCAGCTATGATGGGCACTGGGATGTCCAGCTGTGGTGAGCAATTGTTATCCAGCTGTGGTGAGTTGTGTGTGTCCAGCTGTGGTGGGCAGTTATTATCCAGCTGTGATGGACAGTGGGGTGTCCAGCTGTGGTGAGTTGTGTGTGTCCAACTGTGGTGGGCAGTTATTATCCAGCTGTGATGGCCAGTGGGATGTCCAGCTGTGGTGCCTCGTGTGTGTTCATCTATGGTGGGCACTGGGATATCCAGCTGTGATGGGCACTTGGCTGTCCAGCTGTGGTGAGCAGTGCTTCCAGCTGTGATGGGCATTGGTGTATCCAGCTGTGGTAAGCAATGTGTCCAGCTGTAATGGGCACTGGGGTGTCCAGATGTGATGGGCAGTTGTTATCCAGCTGTGATGGGCAATTTTTGTCCAGCTCTGATGGGCACTGAGGTGTCCAGTTGTGATCAGTGCATGTCCAGCTGTGACAGGCAGCTGTTTTCCAGCTGTGATGGACACTTGGCTGTCCAGCTGTGATGTGTTTCCAGCTGTGTTGGGCACTGGGATATCCAGCTGTGTTGGGCACTGGACTACAACGGGCCCGTCCCATCCCTGCCACCTCTTTCCCCCTGGCAATCCCTTCCCACGCAGCGGCCAGCATCCCGCCCCATCTTCCCGCTGCGTTCTTTATCCAGTCCAAAAAATCAAGGTGAGGACCTGCTACCCGACGTCCCCGTTGTCACCAGATCCATCCGGGGCTACTCTAGCCACCTCTGTGGGGTCCCCCGGCGTGGCACCTGTGTGGGCAGAGTGCGTGCCGCGCCGGGGGACCCCCCAAAGTGCGGACCCCCATCCTCGCTGCGAGGAATGAGACCGCTTGTGCCAGGGCTCCTTGTGCGGCGAGAGCTTGCAGCGCCCGTTGTTTGCGTGGCGCTCGTCAGCAAGGGTATAATTAAGAGCAGCTATTTTGGATGCTTCCTTTATCCGGCAGCTCACGGCGATGCCGCTGCAGGGTCCTCTCCCCTCCCCTTCCTCTGCTCCTCAGAAAGAAGCGCTTGGCTTTGCTTTGAATATTTTCCTCGTGGGTGCTCGGTGTCGTCCTGCTTGTGGGGTCCCCGGGGGGTCCACCGAGCTGGGGTGAAGTGGGGGGGAACAGTGACAGCTTTCCCCTCATTAAGTAGATGTTGATTTAGCGGAGGCTGGAGCCATCTGCTCGGAGCAGCAGCCTTCTCCCTGCGAGCTGGCGCGGCGCTGCCGGAGGGGAAGCTGGGCGAAGATGTGCTTCGTCAGCGGGGGCTTGGCCGGGAGCCCCCCGTGCCCCGGCCAGGCATTGATCGCTGCCTCTGGCGCTGCGCTGGCTGCAGATGCGGGGGGCTGGCGCACGAGCAGGATGACGGGCGCGTGACCAGGATAACAGGCGCTGCATGACCCCGCTGCCAGGGAGGGAGAGGAGCCCCCAGAGATGCCGAGGGGTCCCGCCATGGTGTGGGGCTGTGGCCTCGGACACGGGCATATGGGAGGGGCTGGAGCAGCTGGGCACGGGGGTCTGCCCACGACGTGCACCGTGATACCCGGAGGAGTGGTTGGCCACGGGGGTCTCCCTGTGATGTGCACTGCGATGCCTGGAGCAGTGGTTGGCCACGGGGGTCTCTTTGCACCGTGTACCGGGATGCTCAGAGCAGTGGTTGGTCACGGGGGGCTCCTTGTGCCATGCACTTCAGTGCTCAAAGGAGCGGTTGGGCACAGGGGTCTCCCCACGGCGTGCACCGCACTGCCTGGAGCAGTGGTTGGGCATGGGAGGGTCTCCCCACGGCGTGCACCAGGACGCCCAGAGCAGCGACCAGGCACAGCACGGGGGTGCAGGGGGCCGGGGTGATGCACGGCTGGACCCCAGGGTGGTGCAGAGCGGCTCCCCCGTGCACGCTGTGCCCTGCACGTGCCACCGGCTCGTGCGTCACCTGCCGCCACGGTGCCCGCCCGGGGCGTCGGTGCTGCGGGGCGGCGTGGCAGGGGAGGACGGTGCACGCAGGGCGCCGGGTTGAAGTCAAGCGTGCGTTTCGCTGCGGTGATCTTTGTGTTTCAGTGAAGGCGTTCCTGGGAGCCGTGGCTGGACTCAGCTCCCCGCGGCGGTGTTTACTCGCGGCAGGCGCTGTTTCCAGTTGGTGGCTGTGGGAAACGGCTGCGGCTCCCAGTGCACGTGGGCCTGCTGATGCTGGGGTTCACTGGATCCCGCAGCGCGTGTCCCCCTTTCCCGGGGCCGGCGACGTGGTCCTGTCCGACCCCGCTCAGTGCCGTGGGGCTGGGGCGCAAGGGGAGCCCTGTGCTCCCACGTGGCGCGACCATCGCCTGAGCAGTGCGTGGGGACCCAAGAGGGACAGTGGGGTGTCCCGAGGGCATCGGTGGGGTGCAGGTGCCCTGAACCAGTGCCGGGGATGCCGCTGTCCCTCTGTGCTGCGACGTTGGCTCAATGCCCCCAGCCCCTGTGCGGGACGGTGCTCGCGGGTGCTGGGTGCTCTCCCTCACCCCTCCGGCGATCCCGGAGCGCAGGACAGCCAGGGACGCGCGCGGTGCCTGCTGGCAGCGTGGCCGTGCAGGAGCCCTGCTCTCCTCCCTGCCGTGCCCGTCTCCGTTTGTGGCCGGTATTTTTAATTGGCAGCGCTCCCCGCTCCCTTCCCTTTCTCCCTTGTTAGTGGAGCAGTTTTCCGTGGCGCTTCCCAGCCACTAACGAGCTCACCCGCGTCTCGCTGCCCCCAGACAGGCTGCAAATCCCGCACAGTGGCAGCGGGGCTGCGGATCCGGCAGCGTGTCGGGGTGCCCGTCCTGCCCCGGGAACCGTGGGCACCCAGGCTCCGGCCGTGACACTATCCTGGACTCCGTCATGTCCCGTGCCAGGCTGCTGCTGCCGTGCCGGGCAAGCACGCTGCTGCGTTACAGGATGGGCTTAATTAAGCCGTGGGACCACGGCGTGAGGGTTTTTGCTCGCAGCCCATTGAAAGCTTTGGTGCTGCTGCGGCCTTCTGTCCCCGCCGCTGGTGCAAGACTGCTGTCCCTGCGGACACGAGGTTGATTCTCCGCCATTTCCACGCCGGCTCCCGCCGTCTTGGGCCTTGGCCTGGGCCGGCGGCACCCCGGGAGAGGACGTGGGACCACCGCTCCCCGTGGGACCCTGCCAAACCGATGTCTCGCCTTTCTCTCTGGCCTGAGCACGCCGCAGCCCGGCACCGACGAGGCTTGCGACCGCTGCCAGAGGTTTAAGGAAAGTCAAAGGGCTGCGCGGCTGGAAAGTCACTGACGAAGCACTTGGCCCGGGCGCTGATGGAAGCGCTGAACAGATTTTGGCAGCCGCAGCCTCTCCTGCAGGTGCAGGGATGGAGAGATTCAGTGCGTTCGGCTGATGCGGGTTTGGCCGGTGGCGGGGGGCTGCCGGCACGCGCCCGGGGATCGGCGTCGCGGGGTGCGGCGGTGACACTGGCGTCGTCACCGCTGCACCCCACGACGCCGATCCCCGGGCATTGCCCCATCCCAGCCCCTTGCTGGGATCAACCCGTGGGAAAGGCCAGGCTCGGCTGACATCCGTCCGTCCATCCGCGAGGACCGGTTAGCCGGAGCAGGGCCCGTTTTGAGGCCAGAGATTTGAGCCGGCGCTGGGCACCATGCCGCTCCTCCTTTTGTCCGCCGGCCGCTTGCATCCCTTGAGGGGGGAGCGGCTTGGCCCCCTTCTCCCGGGAGCCGCTTTTTGGCATGAGGGCAGCAGCGGAAGCGGCCCTGGGCTGCTCTCCACCGGCGCTGAATGGCACCTTTGTTGGGGAGCCTGGCGACCGCTCGCGGCTCATGGGGACACACTCGGCCCCGTCCGCTGCGGTCGGTCCCGGTGCTGGGGGGCTCTGCTGTGGGGGTCTCCAGCCCGTGGCTCTGCTGTGCTGCATCCACCCTCCTCATCCTCCTCCTGTGCCGGCTCCCTGCTGGGGGCTGCGCGGAAAAGCAGGCTCACTGGAAAGCCTGAGTGGCGTTTTTTGGTTAAATCTTATGTAAATCTGACTCCATCCTTCCTCCTTGCGCTAATTGGATTGCCCCCAAGTACTTTATTTTCCCACCAAGGCCAGCGTGGGGTGGGCGGGGGGCTCTGGGGATGGGGGATGTGCTGGGGCGCAGGGGAGCATGCCGAGCTCCCCGCTTTGCCGAAGCCGCCTGGCCCGGCGACTCGCAGACCCCAGGCTCTGCTGCCGTCCACGGGGACCCCTCCACCCCGAGTCCTCCTGCCTGCAGCAGCCCGTGGGCTCGCACCGCGCCCCGGCCTGCGCTGCAGAGCCGTAGGATCCCAAACCTTGGCAAAGGGGGAAACCTGCACCCGCGTCACCTCCCGTCGCGCCCCGAGTCCCTGCCCGGGAGCGTCCCGCGCCGCTCTAACGCGCTGTCCCCTTCCCTCCCTCCTAGAGCTCCTGGGATCAGCAAAGAAAGTCAACGTCAACTTCCAAGACACTGATGGGTGAGTGGAGCCCCGCGCCCGGGGGTGCGTACGGTGGGGAGCGCGGGCAAGGGCGTGCGTGCCGCGGGGGTGCCGGGTGGGCGACCCGTGACCCCGCCGGGTTGCGCTGCCTTTGCGACGCTTCGCAACTGGCGTCCGACGGGCGGGAGGAGCGGCGAAGGGGGCGGCAGGCTCGCCACCGCTAATCACGCTAACGAGGCCACTGGCGCAGGAAGGCAGCCTGGGCCCCGGGGAGGAGGGGGCTGCAGTGGGAGCAGGCAGCGGCGCTTGCAGGGACAGGCAGCAGCCGCCCCCCGCCCCCCCTGGCTCCCCCGGCCCTGTGCCCCCCACACTGAGCGGGGCGGCAGGACGTGGTTTGGGGGATGCCGCTTGGTCCCCGGGGCCGGCTGTGCCATGGCCGTTGGAATGGCCCGTGAGCGGAGCGGGCAGGTGGGGTCAGGAGCGGGAGGGCATGCCCTGCCGACGCGCGGTGGCAGCAGCCTGGGTCCCTCCTCATCCTCGTCCGTGAGCAGGGCGCTGGCAGCGGGGTGGTGGGAGCAGGCATCCCCGGGTACCCGCCGGCACCTCGGCTCTGCCAGCCCGCATGTCTGCATGCCTGTGCATGCATGCAGGCATGCAGCTGAGCGTGCATGTGCATGCAAGCATGCCTGCGTGTGCAAGCGTGCATGCGCGGCGGCGGGAGCACGTGGGCATGCCAGCCGGCAGCGGGGCGGCTGCGTGTCGGCTGCCTGTGCGGGGAAGGGGCCAGAGGGCACGACATGGGCAGGGCGAGGGGATGCCTCGCCCTGCAGACCACTGCGTGCAGCGGCTGCCAGAGCCGGCATGTCGCCCGAGCGCTGCATGTCACGGCGGGGCTGGGGCGGCAGTCGAGAGCTGCGGGAAGTGCCCATGCGCGTGCCCTGCCTGCAGCTGCCGGCCAGCTTGGCCGGTGCGGGAACAACCCCCAGGCTCCAGCGCTGCTCCGGGAAAGAAGCGTCGCCCGGGAACGCGCAGGGCAGACCCAGGCTGCGGTCGGTGTGTGCTCCCCTCAGCCAGCCCCGCGCTCTGCCTCAGTTTCCCCATCTCTGCTGCGCTTGCTGGTTCCTGGGCCGTGGGCGCACACCGTGCTGGTGCCCCCGCGCTTGGCCGGGGAGCGGTGTCCCGCGCGGCGTGCGGCCGGCTGGGCTGTGCCGGGGGAAGCCCTCGAGGCAGCCCGGGGGGAGGGCTGCGATTTGCACCATCTTGAGCGGATCTGAGCAGGGCGCTGGAGCGGAAAACACTGACATTTCCCAGGCAGACGTTGGGGATCAGCCTCCTGCACAGGCTGTCTGCTCGCATCGCCGCTCCCCGCCGGGGGATTGCAGGCGGCAGCTCCGCCGGGAATTTGGTGGCTGGAGCGTGCCACCCGATGGGGATGCGTCCCCACTCAACTGGGGGTCCCAGTGATGGGGGGCAGATGGGATCACTGCCCCACCACCCACCGGGCAGCTGCAGGGGCCGGAAGGTCCCGCTGGGGTCCGCAGCCCCTGCCCATGCCCTGGTGGCAGCGGGGTGGCCCAGGGATGGGACGGGGATGCCATGCGTGACCGGGGCCCGGAGCAGCGGGGCGGCTGGTGCGAGCACAGCCGTGCGGGGATCCTGCTGCCAGAGCAGCAGGTAGGTCAGCTCCTGGCCCGCTCCCAGCCGTGAGCCTCCCGCTTCGGCCCATCCCAGGTGCTGCCAAACAGCGGGGGCTTTCCCTGCTCCCTGGCACCCCCCACCGTTGGTGGGACCCCCCGGGCCTGCCCTTCCCCAGGTGGTGCCCTGCCATCCCGACATCCCCAGGGAGCATTTCATCAGCATCCGTCTTGCTCCAGCATCCCTGGATCAGACCCACCAGCGCCCATTCCTAGCTCAGTGGCATCCCCGTCCCTGCGTCCCGAGGCGGGGGGTCTGTCCTCTGGCTGCATGTGGGGGGCTGCGGGAGGCAGGGAGGGCTTGGGGCCACGCTGCCGGGGCTGCGGAGGGGGACAGGGCCGCGGGGCCTCCTGACGCGGCGGCCGATCCCCAGGTTCTCGGCTCTGCACCATGCGGCGCTCAACGGCAACACGGAGCTCATCTCGCTGCTGCTGGAGGCGCAGGCCGCAGTGGACATCAAGGACAACAAAGGTGAGGCCCGCGTCCCGGCCGCGGCCCCCCCGGCCCTCTGCGGGCTCTGGCTGCGCACGTCGGCGTGCCGGGGGTCTGACGCCCGCCCTGCCTGCCCGCAGGCATGCGGCCCCTGCACTATGCGGCTTGGCAAGGCAAGAAGGAGCCCATGAAGATGGTGCTGAAGGCGGGTTCCTCCGTGAACATCCCGTCAGACGAGGGCCAGATCCCCCTGCACCTTGCGGCACAGCACGGGCACTACGACGTGGTAGGGTGGGGCACGGCGGCGATGGTGGCGGTGGGGGGGCCGTGCCGCCCTCCCTGCCCTCGCCGAGCTGGGGTCTCGCTCCTCTGCAGTCAGAGATGCTCCTGCAGCACCAGTCCAACCCCTGCATCATGGACAATTCGGGGAAGACGCCCCTGGACCTGGCGTGCGAGTTTGGCCGGGTCGGGGTGAGTCCTCGCGGCGCCGGGACCCCTGAGAGGGAGATCAGGAGGGGATGGGGATGGGGATGCAGCGAGGACCTTGGGGGTGCTGGAGCAGCTGGGGGGCCCAGGGCAGCCGGCCCCAGGACGGGCTGGCGATGGGGGTCTGTGGTGAGGGGTCTCTGGCTGTGGGGGCCGGGGCCCCGCGAGCGGCCCTTGCAGCCCTGCTCCGTCTGTGTTTGCTGAGCCAGGTGGTCCAACTGCTCCTGAACAGCAACATGTGCGCCGCGCTGCTGGAGCCCAAGCCGGGGGACGCCACCGACCCCAACGGCACCAGCCCCCTGCACCTCGCCGCCAAGAACGGCCACATCGACATCATCCGGTGGGCGCTGTGGGCAGGGGGTGCGGTGCCGGTCCCCCCCACCGCCCCGGCCCTGCTGACCCCCGCCGTCTGCCCGCAGGCTCCTGCTGCAGGCTGGCATCGACATCAACCGGCAAACCAAGGCGGGCACGGCGCTGCACGAGGCAGCCCTCTGCGGCAAGACGGACGTGGTGCGGCTGCTGCTGGATGTAAGGGCCCCCCCCGACACCCCTGGCTCCCCCAGCCCGGAGAGGGGCTGCGGGAAGGGAGAGGCCCTGCAGCCGGGGGTTGCGGAGCAGCGTGTGCGCATCTCCCAGGGTATGGTGGTGAGGGTCCCGGGGGGGGAACGCACCCAGGCAGAGAGCTGTGCCCTCCGACTGCTGTTCTTGGGGTGTCCCAGGGGGTCCTGGGGGTGGCGGGGTGGGGGACAGCCTCCTCCCAAGCCCTCTCCGTGCCGTTGCAGAGCGGGATCAACGCCCACGTCAGGAACACCTACAACCAGACAGCTCTGGACATCGTCAACCAGTTCACCACCAGCCAGGCCAGCAAGGAGATCAAGCAGATGCTGCGGGGTAGGGGGCCCGGGGGGGCTGCACCGGCGCTGAGGGGATGCGGGGCTGGGGGCGACAGCCCCCGCGGGGCTGGGCGGCTGGCGACGCTCCTGCTCTGTCCCCGCAGACGCCTCCGCCGCTCTGCAGGTCCGGGCTGTCAAGGATTATTGCAACAACTACGACCTGACCAGCCTGAACGTGAAAGCCGGGGACGTCATCACCGTGAGTGCGGCCGGGCGGGGACGGGGACGGGGGGGACGCCAGCTGGTGGCACCGGCCCCTGACCCGTCCCTGCCCGCAGGTGCTGGAGCAGCACGCGGATGGGCGCTGGAAGGGCTGCATTCATGACAACCGGACCGGCAATGACCGCGTGGGCTACTTCCCCTCCAGCCTCGTGGAGGCCATAAGCAAGCGAACAGGCAAATACCGCCCCCCCCGCAGCCTCCCCGCACGGGGCTGCTCCCAGTCCCGCAGCCCCAGGGAGCCTCAATTCGGTCAGGGTGTCGGTGGGGTCGGTGTCCCCGCTGTGGCATGGCATGGGGACGGTACCTTTGCGCGTACAGGGCTGGTGTCCCCGTTGCGCACGTGGGATCGGTGCCCTCGTCGTGCATGCGGGGCCAGTGCCCCCACTGAGTGCATGGGGCCGGAGCCTGCCTGGCGCACGTGGGGGTCAGTGGCGGCACCCCCGGGGTGCTCCCGGGACAGCCCCGCAGCTGGGCTGGCGCTGGGCTGGGGGAGGTGTCTGCGGTGCCGGGAAGTCGATGCATGGGGGGAGCCGGGGGCGTCGCTTTGGTTTTGGGGGGGATGGCGCAGCGGTGGGGCCAGGGGACCTGGTGCTCAGGGTCTGAGCAGGGGTCTGGGCACCGGTGCCAGGGACCCAGCGCTGCCCCACGGGAACTGTCTCGGGGTTCAGACCCTGCCCCCTCTCCCTGTCCCTGTCCCCATCCCCGCAGGCTCCTGGAGGGGCGCGTGGTCCCCCAGGATGGCGCGTGGTCCCCTGCGATAGCACGTGGTCCCCTGGGATGGCTTGTGGCTGTGCCCGCTGCCAGGAGCGACGTGATGGGGCTTGTGCCTCAGAAAGGTCCCGCAGCGACCGGCTCGCTCCCCCCGGCAGCCACGTGCCGCCCAGCTCCATGCGATGGCAGGGGCGGCCGCATCTCTGGGGCATGGGAGGAGAGTGGTGGCACTGGAGCGAGACTCCAGCCGCAAGTGCCTGCCGGGCGCGGCCGCAGAGGTGCCGTGTGCCGGATGGGCAGGGGCAACACCGCCCTGCGGGTGCGGGTCGTGTGCCGGTACCACGGGGCTGGGGTCCGTGGCTCCCGGGATGCGACCGGCTCCGTGGCGGCGTTTGCCAGGACGTGGGGTTTCGTTGCCATTCCACCGGCTGCGGCCCTGGGCCCCGTGCAGCGTGCGGCGCAGGCGGAGGCTGTGCCAGGGCTTGGCCAGCCGAGCGTGGGGGTGCTGGCCCTCCTCCCGTGGCGCCTTTGGGGAGCGGGACCCCCGGCAGCCCGGCTGTGGAGCCTTGCGGCTGCAGGAGCCCCGGTGCCCGTGCCCCGCGGAGCCGTGCAGGGTCTGCAGGTTGTGCCTGCGGGCCATTCCCTGCCCTGCGCCGGGCCCTGCGCTGGGCTCCCGCTGCTGCTCCTTGGCTCCGCATCGGCTGGGCCTTGGTCCTGGCTTCTCCACCTTCCCCTGGTTGCTTTTTTGGTTTGCTGCTTTTTTTTTCCCCTTTCTTTTTTGTTTTTGCTTTTCTTTTTTTTTTTTTTTTTTTTTTTTTTTTTTTTGGGCTGGG
>WHYT01013472.1:167414-203166 GCA_009806455.1 Tetrax tetrax | reverse complement strand
TTGGCTAAACAGAAGATTAAGGATTTTAAGAAATATCAGCCTTAAGGAGCGGTTTATTAACTCAAAAATGAGGTAGTCATTGGCCATGGGCATTCAGAACCTGTTTTTATTTTCCTTGTTACCTTATTAATTAAAAACCCCAGATCATTACGGCAGAACACAGCCAGTCCTGGCAGCCTGATGTGCTGTTCAAGCCCAGCATGAATTCAATGTCGTTGTCAACTCAATGATTTTTATCATTAAAAAAAATAATAAATATATCCTCAAGACTAAACAAAACCAGGGTTTTAATACTATGACCTGTTAACCCGTTAGGTCTGGTACCAGCCCCACTGCTGGGTGGAGGAGGAGGTGCCACTGCTGCCTTGAAGCTCCTTCTCCCCTTGTAGCTCTCAAGGAGGCTCCTTACCATACTTAGATGTGAAGTTCCTCCAGCACTGGCATCCCTGGAGAGCCTGGCTGTATCCACTACACAGCCAACTCAATAACCTCATCCCAAACTTCTTGTGTGGGAAGAGACCTCCAGGCTCTGGTAGGTCAGAAACCTGCTGATTTATCTCTTCCCTCACTTGTGGCTACTTGATGTTACGTGCAGCAAAGTAGGTTTTCACATCAAAGACAAGCACGTGCAGTGACATAAAGGAAATCCCCCCTCCGGTGGGTTTTTATTTTCCACATCTCTGTACCACTTTGGCTGAGTCCTATTGGAAAGCTCTTGTCCCCGTGAGGTCCCCACTTCAGGTGCTCCAACAACTGGCTGCTTAAAAAGAGCAAAGCCTTACCACCAACCATTTCACTGACCATGGACGATATGCCACTAGCATGGAAAAAAACAACCGTGGACAATACGGTCCATGGATCAATGATGCATTTTTGATTGATCAACAATTAATCATCAAAACATAGTGAGATGCATTTTTGGTTTAGCCATGACATCCTAGATGATGAACCTCGAGCATGGTGGGGCAACTCTAATCCTACTTCCACCAAAACTGAGAAAGCATCTCCTCCTTAAGGCAGCAGACCTGCCTTCTCCCCCAGGGTGGGCTCTGCCAGTTTGACTTGTCACTGCAAAGAAATGGAGCAATTTTTGGCTGCCATCTGGTGTCAGAATCAATCTTCATGGCTGAAGCTGTCATCATCACACACTACACTGAAGCCCCACGTGACACCAGCAAGCAACAAAAAGCTCCCACAGCTTTTAACTATGGATTTTCCAGGAAGGTTTAGCCTAATTTGGCAGTTTTGTACTTGTAAGAGATGCACAAAGGGCTAGGCTTTGTGTTTTATCTTGGCTCTGTTGGGCATAAACAGGAAAGATGGGAACTGCTGGTGAAAAGGATGCAGGACATAAGGTAGACCTTGTATTTTGGTGCATAATCACCTCTCCAAGAGGAAGGGAGTCCCTGTGCTTACACAGAAGGGAGCAAGCTGTACCCATTTCCATCCTTAACAAGATGTGCTTATTCCTCACATGGAAGCCAGCAGCTGCTGCAAGACACCCTTGCACACAAAGAACGTGGGCTGTGCTCTGCCCATCGCCCTCTGCCGAGATGAAACATTTATGAATTGAAGAAATAAAGCTTCCCTTCCCACCTCAGCTTGCAGCGACGCTCTCCCGAAACACCAGCGAAGGTCTGAGGAGGCTGGTCCAGCCGGGGGTGACTCAGGAGGGAGCCAGAAGCTACGGGATGACTCAGTTGCAGGGCAGCTTGCAGTTCCGGGAGGAACTGGAAGGAGACTGGCACCCGACAGTGGCTGCTCGGTGCTGTGCCTGCTCACGCCTCTGCCCAGGGTCTGCTCCTGCTCCCTGGCACCACAGCCTGGGGGACATCCCTCTTGCTAAGCTGTGACCAAGCCCCTTCTCTCTCTGCAAGAGCTCCTTGGGTAATTCAGCCCTATTAAATCCTCTGCTGGGATGAGCAGGTCCAGCCTCAAGCTTGCCAAGCCAGAGGGTCAGAGCCAGCAGCATCCCTCACGGCATGGATGCTCCGAGCCCACCTGGACTACAGGGCGCTCACCTGGACAAGCAGAGATCTCAGGAACTGGGATGCAGCACAACAGGCTGTGATATACTCAGTTACCAGTGGTAAGAAGAGGTTGTATGTTAATTATTTTCAATAAATTTCAGGTTATGATAGAGGGTTCCTGGGGAAAAGAGCTCTGGGACCCAGCCGCAATACTCGCGTGGAGTCCCTGGTTGCTCCAGCGCGAGGAGCTTGTGTTTTGGAAAGAGCTCAGACAAATCTCCGAGGTATTCGTACAGTCCCGCTCTGACAGGATGAGCCATGGCAATAATCATACGAATCAAATAGCTGGGAAAAAATGATGTGCAAAAAGTTTCCATATACGGGGGCAAAATTTGTACTTCAGAAGGACACCCTGCTCCGTACAAGAGATTGGACGGATAACGTCACCCGGCCGTTATTACTTGCTGAAAAGCTGAGGGCGACTCATTGCTGTTTCAGTACAGCAAAACTGCAGACGTGATCTCATGGAAAACCCTGTCAACTGAGATCTGATACCAAAGTGGGAAACCCAAGGCTATCAGAAGTCCACCCCAAGCAAGACAGCCATCCCTTTCTCCAGGAAAATCATGTTTTTCTTTACCAAAAGCTTTCCACAGTGCTGTTTCAGCTCCACTAACCTGACTTAAGCTCTGCCTCCCGGTCTTCTGGAGGGTGAGGATGGCTTTGCGGGTGGGGTAGCCCAAGGCTATAACGGGCTCGATGAGGTCTCGCTCCTCTTGGCTCAGCGCCGAGAGCAGGTCAGCCGCCGAATCCGGCTGGGATCTGTGGGAACTGAGAGGCCGCGCAGGCGTGGAGGCCGGCGTGGAGGCAGGGGGCAAGCAGGCGTAGGGGCTGAGGGACTGCAAGAAAAAATAAGCAGATGATCTTCTTGCTCTGGCTCATGAAATGATGTTAAATGACCCAGGTTGAAGCAATGCTTTTGAACACTGGCAGTTACCTTGCTCTTTCCAGAAGAGGAAAATTCCCATACACAGAACAAACACCCCTGGGCATCAAAGGAGACTGGACTTAATTAAATCCAGGCTTAGCTATAGATATAGATCAGACAAAACAGCACTCAGGAGGGTTCATGGGGCGAAGTGAGCAAAACGAGGTTCCTTTCCCTGGGAATCCTGGTCATCTCTCCAGCAACAAACGCCATCCTTGACCAGCCAAGCGAGAGGAAGCGCGGCTGTGGACAGGTGATGCAGCAGCCCGGGCAGAGGGATGCTTCTCTGACGCTTCGTTATGCCTGTGATGTTTATAGATTTATTTAGGTTTCTACCACAAAGCCATCTCCAGAAGTGACCTTGCACATCGAAACGCTCACCTGAGTGTGAGGCTTTAATATTTGCCATGATCCATTTGTAACAGCAGCTGAGCAGGGCGGGGTGATCAATCAGTAATTAGTTGCAACAGCTGTTTAGTGTTTATGGGCATTCGATTCTTCCTTAATTAGCCTACATCTAATGCAACTACATGTAAATAACCTGGCCTTTCATGACTCTGATGGTTTTAATTGGGAGTTTTCAGTAATTCATCTCCTAAATCTCTCAAGTAGCTGGATGAGATGTGATTTCTTAAAAAAAAAAGAACTTAATGCCATTCAGATTTAAGGTGACAATGCAATATTTACTCCATCCTGTCTCTATCATTAATTAATTGGTATTTCTAGGAGGACTATGAAGTGTAAAGTTTCCTAGAAAAGACATGATGGCTGTAAGGGGGCATTTCCCCATAAACTCTGTTCGTCTCTGTTAGAGGGGGAAAAATGGAAATGAAAGAGGGGAAAAAAAAACTTATTTCACTTTTTTTTTTTAGTGCTTCAATTGAAAATTAAATAAGATGCCTCACTTGTAAGGAAAAGCAGAGATTTTTTTTTTAGGACAGAGCAAACAAACGTCCTCCCAGAAAGCCTGTCTCTACACCCCAGCAAAAAAAAAACCCCTTCTTTCACTTCTTATGAAACTCATGAGCACTTTCTCATGGGTTTAGTGTTCCCAAAGCCCCATTCCAGTTCCATTTTGCCAGCCAGATCCCAGCAAATGGGCCCGATTCAGTGCCCTCCACCTCCCTCCTACCTCAGCAAGACGCAAAGGACTACCAGAAGAAAACATCTCACCGGCACCGTGGGCTTATGCCGTTTGATCGGGGGGATCGGCGCGGCCGGAGGAGCCGGCACCAAGGTCCCCAGGTGGGGACCCCCCACGTACGGGGCTGGCCCATACTTGACGCTGCGGCTGGTGTGGGGACGCTGGGGCAGCGGCTGTGGCACTGGGATCTCTCTGGTCTCCGTGGCGGCTCTGTTCAAGGGATGCACCAAAGCAGCCAGCTTCCTCCTGGCCGCTTCCAGCTCGTTCTTCATGTTGTTAAATATCACCATGGATCTTCTCTGCTTGCACGGGTCCGGGCTGGGTGGGTTGTGGCTGCCATTCTCTGGTGAGGGCTCCAGCAAGCCGGGCGATGTCTTTGGTCGGGTCTGGTAAAAGCTGGGACGTGCAGACACGCCTCTCCCAGCGTTTCTCCTCCTGGACACCTTTTCATCCTTGTCGTTCTCTTCCCAGGAGGTGGAGGAGTACTCATCATCCTCTGAGTACTCATCCTGCTCCGAGTGCCAGGTCTCGCTCTCGGTGTCGGACAAGACGCCTCTGCCCTTGGTGTGCCCGTAGGTGCTGTCGGCAGCGTTCAGGCTGATGCAGCGCCGCACTGCCCCGTCCCGCGCTCTCCCCCCGTAGCTGTCGGCGGGGTCCACCAGCAGCAACCAGCACGGCGGAGCCGTGGGGACAACTTCGGAGGTGACCTGTTGCCGGGCGGTTTGCTTCTGAGAGGCAACCTCGACCCAGTAAAGCACTTTTCTTTCCAGCGAGAAGTCATGCTGTGGAAGAGTGAGAAGAAAAGCAGCTGGTGAGGGCATCTGAAACTGGACATGGAGCAAACCATGAGGACACCTTAAACGCTGCGTCCTTCCCATATCAGCTCCTATTTCCTTAGCATCAGGGCTGGCTGCGGGCACTAAGGCCATAGCATGGGGCAGTGCCAGCCTCATCCCTATAGGGAATCCCCAAAATTTTTACTTGGAAAAAAATCTAGCTACAAAGTTATTACTATTTTGAGTCATATCTACAATTCTTTTGATAGGTGTTTTATGCTTGGAGGTGGTTTTGTGTCATTTTGGCTGCTGTGGAAGGGGAGAGGGTGCAGACAGGAGATGTGGGCATCCCAATTTTAGGCAGCTGGGAGAGGCACTGCCTCCAGCTACGGGCTACAGACCACGGAACAGTGGTAGACCTCGTTTGAGACACTCGTTAGTGGCATCTGCCAGAGCCACCTCAAGTATGGGGCCTTGGGAGCCACCAAGGGGGGAGATGCCACCTTGGGTGGAGGCAGGACCAGCCGCGGGAGTCTCCAGTGGCGCCAGTGGCTCAGCTGGTCCCAGAACAGAGTCGTCATTTCCACGTAATTCGGCTTAAAATATAAGCATGTTTGAGACTGAAATCTGAGGGTTTTCCTGGAACAAACAAGCCTTGACTGTCCCAGAGCTCTCCAAACAAGGTCTCCTCCGGGCGGGCAGGCAAGCACATTCACAGCCCAGGAATGCTGTTTTCACTGCTCCCTGCCACTTGTCAGCTGTGGACCCAAATCAGCCTCCCCAAGGAAAACACCACCACGTGCCTCGACACGAATCAGCCCAGACCACCAGCTCAAGTGCTCGGCCTTGGCGGGCAGCACCGACGCATCCCCAACCAGGGAGAAACATGGGGCCGGGGGTTTCCTGGAGGAGGACGGGGTGGTGGACCACCTCGCCAGGTCCATGGGGATGCACACCGTCATCTGCCTTTACACAGGCAGCAAAAAATGAGTGCATTAAAATTTCCTTCGGAGAAATTGCTTAAAATGAACACGGCGACTCTTGTGTTAAACGCATCCGGTGGATTTGTGATGTTGTCGTTTTTGGAGGGAGAGATGAGCAAAGCTGAGCTAGGGAAAAGCCAGATGTGGGGTTTAGTGCTGGTTCAGCCATCCCCAGGAGCGAGCGGAAGCTGTTTGGGATGGCCCAGATCTCCATCCCACCGAGAAGAGCACTGACCCCATCTATGGGTGAGACTACTTAAGGCTGAACGAATTATTTCTGAAATCCTCTTCGACCGGAGCTGTGCTAGCACCACCCCTCAGCCCGGAGAGCCGACTCTACGCCTGCAGCGCAACTGCGCAGGGAAAGGCTTTCTGCCCCCTTCCTACCCCCCTTCAATCGCTGTGATGGAGTTCACAATTGGTGCCGAAGCTGTTACGGCGGGCGGTGTAGAGTCGAAAGCATTTTAGGACTCAGCAATGTGGAAGATCACAAAGTGCTACAGGATATTATTTATATCTAACATATATGTGTTGCCAGCACAGGTAGTGTTGCCTGCTTATATCTCTGTTAGATTTATTCATAAATATTTAATAAATATTATTAATAAATGAGATTGTGGTGATTCCAGACTAAAAAACAATTCCAGAACAGAGCCTGAAGTTTGTCCTCCTATCATAGAAAGACCCAACCCTCTTGCTTGGTGAGATTTGAAAAAAACAACCCAAACCTCCTCCTTCCTCACCCCCACTCACCACAAATCATCCTCACCTCCTCCCACTCCTTCAAACCAGCCAATTAAGAGGAGCTCAATTAGGAGAAGAGGTTTCCCACCCCTTTTTTCACAAGAAAAGGCGAACACCGCTGACGTCCCTTTGAGCATCCCCCAGGAAGCAAAGTCTGCGGACGCGAGCAGAGGCGACTCACCATGGTGTTTATGAGGATGTCGGTGCAGTCGGGGAGCTCGATGGCCGGGGCGGTGATTAAAGTGGTTTCTCCCCCTGAGTCCCCGTCGAGGCTCCTGGCCGTCCGGAAGGGAACTTCATCCAGGTAGCTCATCGCCACTGCCTGATTTTTTGCTGCCAGAGGAAGGGATGAAATAAAACGGTAAAAGGCAGGGCTGGCACCTTTTTGGTTGGGTAGAAGGAGAGAAAGAGGAGCTATTTCAAGTGATGGTGGTAAAAGCAACGCAGCTCATGGAGATGCTGCCAGTTGAGTAAAAACTGCTGTGTGCAATGCCCAGATTTGCAAAATCTTAATTACTGATACTGGGAAGATTTGTCTGAACTAACCTTTGCTATTCTGAGCTTGAACCAGCAGGACCTGACCAAGCTTACAGCTTCATTTGGTAGAGATCCTGAGCGTTTTTCTCCTCTCCTTCAACCTCCATGCATGCCCCGCTGCTTTCCATCCCTCCTCCTGCCTCTCCCTCTCATCACAGGCTCCCTTTCCCAAACTGGGGTCAAATGGAGCACTTTTTCCACTCACAGAGGCAGAGAACGCAGCCAAGGAGGACACCTCGCAGGTCTCCTCACTCTGCGTGACCTGAGAGCACCTGTAGTCACAGAGCTCAGGTGCGTGGCCACGTGCTGCTAAGCCATCACTCGGAGTGGCCCACAGGAGCTGGGGTGAGGGTGTCCCCCTCCAGCGCCACGGGACCTTCCCGAGAGCCCAACAAGGAGGCTGGTGCGTCAGGCAAGCTTCGGCGTTGACGGGATGTCAAACGAGGCATTTTGAGACCAGATTAGCTTTTAAGAACCATCGAGTCATTCTAAGCACGGTGATGGTTTTTAGATCAGGAATAGCAGGGGAGAGAAAAAATTTCTGATGAACTGGGAATGGTGGCATGGAAAATATTACTGCAATAGCACAGCCATCAACTCTGCGTAAATGTCTCAATATAGTAAAAAGCCACCACTTGCACGAAGCCTTGAGCTTCCAGCAACGACAGTGTGGAAAATAATTTCCTTTCGTCAACCGGCAAGAGCTGAGCTCAGTCTTCCACCAAGCTCTGGTACCTGCAGCCTGTTCATCCCATCCTTGTGCCCTCGGCAGGGACACAAAGAATAAACACTTGGTGTGACATCCAGAAGTGCTTTTACTAATTCTTTTTTTCTTTTACAAAGAAATGGCTTTTATGACAATGAGGATAAATGCTTCACAAGAAGGAAATAAGCAGACAAATGTATCGAGGAAAGCCGCCTGTTAGTTGAATGCAAAAATAAGGGTCTATAATGGGAAATGGCACTCGAGGTCATTTCTTATGTTAGCAAAGGACTAACAACCTGCCTGCAGACCACAGAGGAAGAGCGACACGCACGATCACTCGGTTCAACTCAGTTGCTCCTACCAGAATTACAAAAGTTGTCGCTCGCCTGCTTACGCCAGGAGCCGTTAATACCCGGGGCTGTAGCGCGGGCAGAGCTCCTAACGAGCTTTGCGGCTCCCGCACGTGTATTGCCGCTCACACGCGACACACGCAACGTGTTGGGAGCCTGCACGGAGCCAGGCCATCTGCTTCCCAGCCTAAGAGGGCTCAGAGTAAGTTACAACCTACGTCAGCGCTGACAAAGACAACGCCTGGAAACATCTGTAAGCGAAGCCGCTTTCCCCTAGCTTTCTCCAGCTCCTCCGTGGGGCCGTGCAGCCCCTGCCTGTGAGAGGGACGGAGCCTTCTCGCAGCTTACGCTGTGAATCAGCTCTTCCCCAAAGCGGTACTGATCAGTGCCGGTGGCAATCGGGTGCAAAGGGAAGGAGTATCTCGTCGTCTGTCGCCTTTGAAGGCTTTGCTTGGTCTTAAACGCAACTTTAAGTGATGAGGATGAGCAGAGAATGTATCTGAAGGTAGGATGGAGGAAATACGGAGAGATTATGGTACCGTATCTCACTGTTTTTCACAGCAGAAATACTGTGCTCCGAGAAAGGCTCCCAGGAGTGTTAATTCCCAAAACCACTATTTAGGAAAAAAGAAGTACATTGGGGTGAGGAGCAGTGACAATAAAAACACTATTAGACAAGAACAAAAGAGTAAGTGGTCAACACCAACTTACACCAGAAACTCCTGCAAAGGGTTCTGAGTCATCTGCTTCACGCCAGCCCTGCCCACTTTCACATCAAAGAGCCAGGCTGGCAAACGAACAATTCCTGTCAGGAAGAGGATGTGCCCTAAAAGCACAAGAAACCCGAACTGCACTGGGATCAGGGAAGGAATAGGATGCAAATGAGTCTCAGAAACTCACAGCCAACCCCTTTTCGTCTGTGCTATAGTAATTTTTTAAAACTTAAAAATAGTAGGAAATACTATACTTAGACAAACTTGAATCTTAAATCTGAATACACAAGGGTTTTTAAGAATTAATACCCCATCTCTATGTGTTTTATGAGTTAAGATTCTAAAATGTTCCTCTTCCATCTGTGGCTTCAACATCTTCCTCACTAAAAATACAAAACATTTTAATACAGACATCATCAGACAAGAGCAAATATGTAAAACAAACCACAGAAATCTAGAGATTGAAATACGCCTAAACGTACATCATCCGCTGGCGTTTTCAGGTCCTATTCTTATTAGCAATATAAATTTATCCCTTACCGTCAGACGAAATCATGGAGCTCTTCTCGCGGGGCAGGGAGAACAGGGTTCCTTCTGCGCTGCCTGCTCATCTACTGCTCAGTTCTTTAAATTCCTGCAGTGCCAGACAAGCATCTGACTTTGACAGTTTTAAGATTATCGTAGCTTAGGCGGTTAGCCTGTCTCATCAGACACGCCGACGGGCTAAGGAGCCTAACTCTTTAAGCGGAGCATCCTCCGGTCACTACGCTTCCTGAATTCCAAGCGTTGTTTCCGCAATTGCTTTTATGCCATTTGAGCTTTTGCTTTTTCATCAGGTGAGGCTCCTCAGGGTCTGACCCAGCCACAGGTCTTGGAGTAACGAGCTGCTGGAAGGGAGAGCGGGGACGGAAGGATGTGTGGACGCGCAGATCAGAACCCCGGCCTCCAGGGGACTTCACAGCAATCCGTATTTTGGGGTGCTATAGGTAGGCAATATACACGTCAACAAGAACTGCAAACTTCTACACCCAGACTGTAACTCTATCAAAAATTACTATTTGCACGCTCTTACTAACAGAAATCAATGCACAGCTTCAGCCAAGAAACGACAAACAAGGCCCAAGTGTTGAATTTAGGCGATTACACGTTGCCTCCTCCGGGAATTACGCGATGTTGTGATGCGAAGAGGTGAGGAACCGGAGAGGCTAAATCCATTCCCACGCATTAGGGATAAGCAAGAGTAATGACTGCGGCTTTGGGACGACGCCACGACAGTCTGCGTAGACCTGCAAAGCCCCAAACCCATACGGCCCACGGCTGCTCCCAGCAAACTCTCCAGAACATGGGAAGCTTTGAAATCAGATGCTCTGTCACCTTGTAGGAGGGAGAAGTTCCTTCACACAAACCTCTTGCCAGCAATTCTCTCCACATTGCAGTCGTATCTGATGCCAAGTACTAGAACAAATCTCTCCCTTGGAGTAAAAACAGTTCAAACAAACAAAAAATTTCCATTTTTCTCTATTTATTCTGTACAAAAACCAACTTACAAAATAGAGCTGCATTTTTTAAACAAATACTATATACATGACCTGTCCCTATACAAAAATAGCTACATAGGCAAAACCAAATCCAGCAGGTTAGACTTCAGATTTTATTGTTTTTTCCAGCAGGCTTACTCATTTATATGTATTCACACGGCTGTCTGACCTATTTTGCCAGAACTGGGAATTTTTTCCATGTTGTGGTACCAGCTTTAGTCCACTAAAGTAAAACGTCAACAGCTGCTTTAATCGACCTTGACAAACCCTGTCTTGTTTGTATTTCAGAATTTGTTTAAACTTGTAATAGGTTTGTTTCTACACACAAAGATACAGGAACTATTTTGATAGTGATGCTTGACATGCTTCATTTAAGAAGAAAAACATGTTTACTAATGACGTCTATTTTTTTAAACTTCTTTTTTTTTCTGGAGATTTCATCATTTGGATTTAGGCTTACGAAGATGTAAGCCACTAAAAATAGGATGTTAATACTGGCACAAATGCCCTCGTCAGCAATGTTTCTTTAAGACTGAGATCTGTTAACAAAAACTTGCAGTGGGCTTGTAATTCCATACCACGAGAAGCCCATCAGCTTTGGGCTTGCTCAGGTATTTCCCAGATACTCAAACGGCAAAAACATTTCTTCAACTTTTCTTCAAGACATCGCAGTGCCTGGCTACCGAAACAGAGGACGAGGCTTCCTCTTCAGATCCTCTCACATTTACACTTGCGACTGTAATGAAACATTCCTCCAACGTTAAAATAATTTATTACTAAATCATCTGACAGCCGTGGCCCAAGTGTCATTTGTGGGAAGACTTGGAAGAACCCATCCTGGAGGGATGCAGCTTCCTTCAGGGTGATCAGCAGGCACCAAGTACTGATCCCATTCATGCCTTTAACAGAGAAAGCGTTGGTTTAGAGGAGAGCTGGTTTGAGTTCGGTCATAAGATTTACTATCTACCCACACAGGCATTATTTCATATCAATCAAGGCACAAAATCACTATAAATTGTACTCTGAAACTTGTTTTTCAAAACACAAATGTGGTAATTATATGTACTATTAAATGGAATGGTTATGCATGGAAGTGATTTCTGCCTCACACAGACATCTGTTGGATACAACTCCGTCCCGTGAGAAGCTTGACTCTTAGCTGAAGAAACAGAATTCATCGCATAACCATATTTGGAAATTAACGAACCAAAAGACACTCCAATTTTACAACTTCAACAAACAGTACTTGTCATCTTTGATAATAAAAGAGAGACTTTGTTTGGGTTTACCTAATCTGAATTAGAGCTGCTACAGAATGCTCAGCTTGTAAGTAATACTCTCTGAAGGGCTGCAATAGATGGGCTAGAGGAAATTCATCTGTTAAAACACAAACACAGAAATTGGTCAATAAATCAGAGACCTTTGATCCTAGAAAGTCTTACGAGCCTCAGATTTGCCAACTCATTTGCTACTCCCCAGCTGTAAGCTGAAATCACTTCCCTATACGATATATTAAGGACTATTTACATGTTTTGCACGTCTCCTCGTCTGTACCAGAGCTGTCAGAGCCAAGACTAGCAAAACTTTTCATGCCCCCATCCTCTCTAAACAAGGGAACATATGGACACCGAATCTTTACAGATTACTGAGTCACACGCACCAAATCACCAGACTAAAGCGCCTGTTGGGCGCTGGAAATCTTCAATCTACTCTGTTTATTCTCACTTCAGCTTAATCTACAACCTCTCCTTGCAAAACACTGTGAGATCAGCTTGAGAAATACTGCAGTCTATGCTGAGGAGCTAAACGCTTCTTACATCACATGTGTTAACAGCACACTATGTTTATCCCATCTTTTCCTCAGAGCATAAATTACTCCGGTGGATGATTTCTTTCTCAACTGTTTTCGTGCCTGCATTTTAAACTCCGTGTCTACATGATTAAAAAAAAAACCCAGCTATTTAAATACTGCATGCAGAATTTACCTGGATTGCCAAATAGCTTGGAATCAATTTCAAGTTTCTGTTGTAGAAGTTTTTCCCTTTCCTTCTTCTGTTTCTTTTCCATTTCTCTCTTCCTTTCTTCCTCCTGTTCTCCCTCCAACATAACCCTTAATGCTCTCTCCTCAGCTTCATACAGCTCCGTGCGTTTTTTGAGCAATGTTTGGAGACTCTCCACTTGATTTTCAAATGCTTCGTCTGCCGAGGGGGGTGGGCAAACACCTAAATGGAAAGAGAATTATTTTTCAAATTAATTAAAAGAGAATTACATTTTCAAATTCAGAAGGGGCTGTGTCATCAGACGCAAGAGTGGAGCTGGCAAAATCTCAGAGGAAGATGAGCTTGACCTTGCTAACGACTATCTTACTGGAAAAATTCTTCTGTCAAGAAAAAGCTTGGAAACATAGGAACGCAACCGCTGTATCCACCATTTACAGCTATTCTTGCATAGCAGTGTAACTAAAATCACTAATAAAGAAACGGCTTTTTCAAGCTGCACCTCGCTAGTCAGCACCGGGCACACACATCCTCTTATTTCCTTTGTGTGCAATTTAAATGTTTGGTAAAAAATCTCGTAACTAACCTTTCCTGGCAGCAGCCTCTTTTCTCAGTTTCCGAAGTTTTTCTAACGCACGCAGGATGTCCACCATTCTCTTTGTGTCTGCTTGTTTCTTCCTTACTTCAGATAAGACGCTGTCCGCAGCAGCTTTAAGCTCCCGTTCCTATGACAGAAAAAAGCAGACAGGGCGTGTGAAACATCCCGTGTAGGCAAGAATTAAATGGTACTGTCAAGAAGCACCAGAGATCAAAACAACTTCCTTTTTATAAAAAAGCTAAAACACGACAGACTTCAGGGCACAGGAAAAAGAATGCTGAGCAACTCATAAATTTGGGCCCAATGGCTAATTAACTCATAAAGCCTGATAACCTTTAACCACAAAAGTCAGGAAAAACATACAATAAACATAAACCATCCTGATTCTACAACTTAGTAACTAAAGACCATTAACATGTCACAGGCTGAACACAGAACTTTTCCCAACAGCTGCTCCATTCCATCCCAGTGGCAGCACCAGCAGAAAGGCAGCTCTTTAACCAACACAAAAAAGTGCCTACAGCACTTGCCACCAAGCCTAATTTAGGGTGGTTTGGTTGTTTTTTTTTTTTTCCTTTGGAGCTGGTTTACTTCCTGGTGAGACCAAAAAGCTTGCAAACATGCAGCTTTACAAGGATTGTACCAGATGACCTTTAAAGGTCCCTTCCAACCCAAACTATGTGTGATTCCAAGAAGCCTGTAGCCAAGGCTTACAGTCATTGAAACAGCAGACTGCCACAGTGTGAGCAGCGTGGGGCAGGCTGACAGCTCGGGGACGGAGAGGAAGACCTCTGCACGCAACTGAGAGTTCAGAAACCACTTAAACCCCAACTGTCAAGGCCTAGGACATGAGCGTGCCAAAGCTGAGATGCCCACCAAGGCTTTTAAGGAAGAAACAGGGCTGCGGGCCTCAGAAACGGTGTTGTCTCCAGGCCAGCTGAACCCAGGAAGCACCCAGGTGGCACCTACTGAAGCGTGGTGGCCCAAGCCTGGTGCCAGGCAGGCACAGCCCGGGCGCAATGCCCCAGAGGGACGCGCAGGCCTCCCCGGGAGGCCAGGCAGCAGCCGAGGTGGGCAGGAGAGGGCTACTCAGGGCCGTACCCGGTTCTTCTCCTCCACCTCCTGGATGCACTTGGCCCGCCACTGGTCAATCTTGGCCTCCCGCTCGGCAGCCCGGGCCGCCTCCTGCTCCTTGGCTTCCTTTGCTTCTTGTTTCCTCCGCTGCAGGCGCGACCTCCTCTTCCTCGCCCTCTCGGTCTTCCTCCCCAGCGCCTCCCAGTAACCGGGTTCCCTCAGGGGCCGCACGATCTCCCGCAGCTCCTGCCTCACCGCCTCAGCCTCCTCCCGCGCCTGGGCCCAGCCCGCCTCGTCCCCTTCGGCCTCCCGCTGCCGCAGGGCCCGGCAGAGCGCGGCCACCCGCGCCACCCGCCCCAGGGCCCGCACCGCCAGCTCCCGGGCGCTGCTGGGGCTGGCGGCGGCGGCGGGAAGCGGCGGCGGCGTGGGGGGAGCGGTCCGGTGCCGGCTCAGGAACTGCGACAGCCACAGCTCGTCCTGCTGCCGCTGCACCGCCGCCTCCTCCTCCTCAGCCACCGGCCGCGGCGGGAACGGAGGAGCCGCCGGGAAGTAGGGGCCGCCGCCCGCCGGGAACCGCGGCCTCGCGTCGCCCTCAGGCCGAGCCGGCGGCGGCAGCAGGAAAGGCGGGGGCGCCGCCGCTGCCGTCACCGCAAAGGGCCCCGGGCGGGCGGCGGGGCCGGGGAAAGGCGCGGGGGGCGGCGGAAAGGGCCCCACCGGCGGCGGGAAAGCTCGGAACGGTGGCGGCGGGAAGCGCCCGGCGAACGGCGGCTGCTGCGCCATGTTGCCGTCTCGGCCCGCCGCCGCCACCCGCCCCGCAGCGCCCCCTGGCGGTGGGGAGGACCGCCGCCCGGCCCCACCCCGCAGCACTTCTAGATTAAAAAAAAAAAAAAAAAACAAAAACCAAAAAAAAAAACCAAACCAGCGCAAAGCCTCAAAAGCTCCAAATTTCTGGGCATGGCGTCAGGGATGACAACTCTCCGCTGTTTGAATATTCGCTTTGTTTTATTCAAACGCCAGAGGTGAAGTACAAACTGTAATTACACAGCATTTTGTTTCCTTAAAAACAGTTCTCGGTTACAACTTCCAAACAACTTTCAAAACTAAGTTGTTGAACAGTTTTGCCTAAAATGCTGTTTTTTCAGTCCATTTAAAAAAGGATTTGAATTAAAGGATTCAGAGTTAAAAGCGGTTATATTTTTTTTCACTCTACAAAAAGGAAAGTGAGGATGCAGTTACAAATAGTTTACCAGAGATTCCCATTTTGAGGGGACCAAGCTTCTAGAAATATCCTCAACTCCAAACACAGCTGTTTCTGAACCATTACTGGGTCATTTAACCTGAAAAAAAAAAAACCAAAATTCTAAGGGAAGTATCTGTCGCATCTGGCTAGACCTGCATGTCACACTGCTTTGAGGTAAGAACACAAGTATTACAGAAAATTTACATGACAAAAATTAACAACAAAAATAAGGTCAACATCTGCAGTACCCTTCCTGTTCTAAAACATCCACTAGACTAGAATGATGAAAGTTTTATTTATATAGCGTGAATTAAAATTTCGGAAAAAAAGGGTCAGAAAAACTGAAGACCATGTATCACCGAAGGACAAAACAAAGTTGTAAGCAACAATTTTAATTCCTGAAACAAAAAAGCAAACAGGTCCTTTAGTGTTTTTGTGTTTTTTTTACAAAGACTTTCCTAAAGGATTGAATTAATTTTGGGGTAAGAACAGAAGAGGGAGGATTTCTCTGCCGTGAGACTAAAAATCAAAGACAAAACCACAAGATGCAACACTAGCATTTCAGCGTATAACTTAAAAAGCACTGTCATGTGAACAATCACTACAGATTACATCAGAAATATTATACATTTACTTCTTTCATCTCTTAACATTATAAGATAGGTTGGGCAAATACCTGGCACCAAAAAATTGATGCATGATAGTTCCAATACGTTAAACAAGATGTACTATATTAGAACATTAACATTTAAAAAATTATGCCAACTTTTCGTCCAAATTCAGATGGCTTATCGCTTCCTGGAAATGTTGTTTACCCTTCTGGAAAAACTAGCAAATTACTGACTTCACCTTCTTTCAGAGTATTCGAGGTGACCGAAACTTACTCCTAACGGAGAGGTGAAGGAAAGGATATTATTTAATATTGCAATTACTGTATCAAATTACCGTGACAACCTAGTGCCACATTTTAGCAAAATCTCCCAGCAGTGTCATAAAGCCTGTCCGTTTTTCCAAAATCCTTGCAAGGGCTTCTTCCCCCCAATGTAACAAGTCACTCCAGCACCCACCGGGTTGCAAACACCAGCAGAAATCTAACACTGACCTGAACGTAACCCCCTGTGAGTCATATGAGGAGCTAATAGTTTATACACCCTCTACTAATTGTTAATCTTGATTTCCCATTTGTAGAGTAACATTATTGTAAAATCTAACTATTGGCAGCACCTGCATTGCTGGTTTAGTTTCTAGAAAGAACAATCCAGGTGCTGCTGTATTTGCTATACATTTTAATCGAACAAGTGTAATATACAATTCGTGTTTGAACATTATGCCATCCAAGTCCACGCAATGTCCATCAAATAAATCAATGTGATGTTGCCATAAAATACACGATCTGATTTATCTAGTAAAGTTCATCATGTGTCGTATCTGAGATAGATCCAGGATCAGACTGAAGTGCGCTTTATGCGGGCAAGCGTTCTGACAGTATTTAATGGTTTGCAGCATCTGCTTGTCGAGGCCAGCCTTCTTCCTCAACGCCAGAGTCGTACTCTTCTTCAGATGAATCTTTAGTGGGAGCCCTATAATTAAAACAAACTGATCAGATACTTTAGAAATCAAGGAGAAGGACGGAGACAGTTTCCATGGCTTCAGGTAAACATGCTACCTGCAAAGGGCCCCAATGACAAATGTTCTGACGAGCATCCGTCTGCGGAACGACCTTCTGATCTGAAAAGGCTGCTGTGCAGATTTACACTACCAGTATGCACTCTCATTACCAAAATCAAAACCCTTTTGATCTTCAGTGGTGTGATTTAATGAGTAGATTTTACATTTTCAGCAAACATGGGTGCTGGTGCTTTACAAAAATCACTTAAAGCAACCATCAGTGTAAGCATAATGCTTTCCACTCCAACCACCCCCTTCGAGACAGTACGTGTGCTGAGCCAAGCTTCCACACAGACAGTGAATACAAAGCATGTACCTCACTGGAGAAAGTCACTCAAAAAAAGTTGTCCGGCATAGAAACCAAGCCAGAGTTCCTAAATTTCAGACCTGTGTTTTTAACCTGATCCATTCCGTCTCAACTCCATCCTTTGTTCACTAAATTTATTTTTTTGTAATGCTAATTTGTCCGGTACTTTCAGCGTTCCACCACATCATTACCATAACACAATCTTTACAGCATTAAATTTATTACTTTAAGAAGAGTTCAGGAAATCAATAGATGTGCCTTTGTGCCTCTCCACTGCTGCAAGTGCAATGGAGAAGAAAACTGGAGCTTGCATAAAAAACCTGGAGCTTGCATAAAAACCCCCAACACCTCAGTGGTAGAAAGTGGGAGGAGGAAGGAAAAAGTTCTGTTTCAGAAATTTCAGTACCATCACAATGACACTTCAGATTTTTACTGTTAACTTATGATGCTTATCATTTACTGCTATTTCTACAGGCATACACACACAGAAGACTTGAAGTAACTTTTATATAAAAGTTTATTTTTTCTTTTCTATTTAAAACCTAAAGCAATACAAACCCAAAGTCTCTAGGACAGAACAGGCCCTGACTCAGCTGTGTACAGTATACAGAGAATTGGATCCTTTTCAGGGTGTGTGCATGGTTTTGTTTTGATAGCATGGTTTTGTTCCTATAGCAAACAGCAGAATACCTGTCTAGCTGTGTTACGCGTCTGTTCTGATACTTCCGTTACGGTTTTACCTAATGTATCCTGGCTCTTTTTTGCCTTCTACAACATCTTTGTCAACTTCCACGCATACAATGTCAGAATTGGGCACTTCAAACATGGGCTCCAGCAGCAGCTTTTCCTACAAGAAAAACAGAGGGGAAAAAATATTTCTGTATGCCGCCTTCTACACAACAATATGGTTAGGGAGCGATTTTCAGAGCTAGAGGGTTTTCTTGGAAGAACTCTGAATATCCACAGCTTTAGAAAGAGATTTATTGTATCCATGAAAGACCCAGGACTAAAGTGAGGTTTTGACTGAAAATCGCCACGATTAGGTCCATACACACGAAGGTAGCTACGTTTACACAATATGAGACTCAAATTTACTCACCATTATAGATCGAAGACCTCGTGCACCAGTTTTTCTGTCCAGGGCCAGTCTGGCTATAGCCTTCAATGCATCTTCAGTTACATTTAATTCACACTACAGAGAGAAAAATGGATGTTCATCTGAAGGTTAACATGAAGAGCAGCTCAACAGGGTTTAACAAGTTAGCTTTTCTTTTTTTCCCCCTAGAGCGAGGAGGTGCACATACATGGGGGAAGAAGTTATTTCAATTGCTATTTTAGATTATTTTAACACTGTGTTTATAAACAAGAACATTGAAGAGTCATCAAACAAAAATTCAAACCTTATCCATACTGAACAGCGCCTGGTATTGAGGAACCACAGCATTTCGTGGCTCAGTAAGAATCCGTACAAGGGTTTTCTCATCCAGGCTGTGCAGAGGAACCACAACGGGCAAGCGTCCCACAAACTCAGGAATCATGCCAAACTCAATGAGATCTCTGGCTTCCACATGACGCAGCAAGCGATCCTTTTCTTCAATATCTTCATGTGGGTCAGATTCTCCACTTATATTTGCAAGATCAGCTGCTGCTGCAGCCCTTCTGCCTTTTCCCATATTAGATGGCGTCCCAAATCCTAAATACTGCAAAGCAAATGGTTATGCTTACAGAACTATAATAGTTAAGTTTTCTTTTTGTAATTAAATCATGTTCCACGTGCATTAAAAAAAAATCTGGAGTGACTGATTACGTCACTACATGCTAATTCAAGCTCAATAAATTACTTTAGTAAAACTGGTTGTGTTGCATACAAGCAACCTCTTATTACATTTAATTCCTTCACTAAAGTTATCGACACAGGGTAAGTTTTCTTAAAATAAAACACAGGTTTGTAACATATCCTGAGAAGTTTACAAATAGCAGGGGCACTAAAAAGGGCTCTTCAGAAGTCAAGCAAATGCATACAAGAATGCTTGCATGAAAAGCTACGTGAATTACCTTAAACAGTAATTCAGATTTCAGTCACTCCCCTGTTAGAAACAGGGTGCACATTTTGTTAGAAAGCTGCAGCCAGAAAAACTGTCTCCAGACTTGAAAACACAACACTGAACTGCATCAGCAGGTTTTTTAAGATTATGATACCTTTTAGCACCATTTGCTCAAACTATCTGAGTATCAATAGTAAACCCTTGGCTATCAGTAGAAAAAAGCTTTTTCTCTGTTTCATATTTGGTAGACTGAAGGAAATCCTATGGTAACTACTAGAACTGCTACATATATTCTATTTTTAAGAAACACAGAACATTACAAAAATGTAAAAAGTTAACTGTCCATACTTTACTAGTAAAGTCCTCTATCAACAGCTTGCAACCTCGTCCTCATTTTTTTTTCCCTATTTGCATATGCCAAAGATTTCTCGGTGGAAGCAGAGACCGCTGCAAGCTACTTAAGCCTACTAACAATAGGCTTGTTCTCTGCTACCTTCCTTAGGCTTGACCTCAGGTTCCCAGATAACAGATGGAAAACCACTGCTCCACAAACAAACTTGGTGGGTTTACAAATATAGCAAGACCTTTAGGAGTCAGTACTGTGAACAGTAATTAAGATAATAATTTTTCAGTTCAAATACAACCCGGTACACTCACTTTTTCATTTTTCCTCCTGCTGATAATTCTGTCGAGACCATTAAAAGCACCAGAAGCTACAAAGAGGATGTTTGTTGTGTCAACCTGCACCGTTTCTCCACGTAGTTTACGAGAATTCTTTTCTGGAACGTTTACTATTGTGCCTTCTAGTAATTTTAACAAGCCCTAAGAAGGAAAGAAGGAATAAGTAACATAAAATTCCACTGTGCAGCATCACATAAGGCAGCTCACCATACTCTTACTTTCACAGAGGCATTTATGTTTTATAATCCCTTATGCCTTTATAGTAACAGTGTCTGAAGAAGTCAGTTTTTCCATACGAGACAATCTCCTTCAAGGATAGACAAAAATCTTCCTTTAACTCCTATGCACGTTATGAGCTGCACTTAAGGAGTTGCTGTGAGTGCCAAAATGGAAAATGTTACCCATTCCTGCCTACATCGTGCAACTTGCTGTCTATCTGAATGCTGCAAGGATGTTTTTCAAGTAAAACATTTCTATGAAGCAGTCTCAAACTGCTTTTGAGATTTTTTTTTTTTCTTTAAAGAGTAAAGATGAAAGATGAGGGTTACAAAGGCTAATAATTAAGGAACTGAAGAACTATGACTCTACGCACTCCCATGCTATTTGACACGCGACAGGACAATACGCAGGCTCGATGGGCTGTTTGCTTCCGAAGTGAAAGCACTCCACGGAAATACTTACTTGTTGAACACCTTCTCCTCCAACATCCCGTAACTGATGAATACCAGGAACGCTGCCAATCTTATCTACTTCATCCAGAAAAACAATTCCTGCAGTTACAGAAAATGGATTTGAGAAAGACTCCACTTTTTAAGAAAGCAAGAACTTACAGGGAAGAACATAACTTGAGAGCAGCAGTCTGTTCTACTTCCTTACTGTAGCTTGCAAAAATACATGAATCTTGTCCAACTATGAACAAGAACAAAAGCTAGAAGATATACTTAGAGCTCTTTCCAGGTTTATTATTTCTGATTTAACGTGTTCAAATTCAGGTACATGCAACGGGAATATAAATTACAGAAGTATGGGTGGTCTCAAAGTTTAGGGCACTTCGGCAAGATTAACGCAGTCTATGAATGAACTTCAGGAAACACACTGTAAAAGCTTACCTTGCTGAGCTTTTTCTACATTGTAGTTGGCATCTTGCAGGAGTTTCGCAATAACAGATT
Organism: Tetrax tetrax; assembly: GCA_009806455.1. NCBI lineage: Eukaryota > Metazoa > Chordata > Aves > Otidiformes > Otididae > Tetrax > Tetrax tetrax. The sequence goes on along the minus strand of WHYT01013472.1, from coordinate 181,938 downwards.
CAATGTCTTCACCAACGTAGCCAGCTTGAGTCAAGGTAGTACAATCACAGATCGCAAAAGGTACATCTAGGCATTTAGCTAGAGTCTGAGCCAGCAAGGTTTTACCTGATCAAATAAAAACTGGATGTTACATAACTACCACACATTTCTCTAGAGCACACAAACCCAAATATTAACCATAGGATCATCACTGTTATTAGACATTTTGAATTATGCCAGCATGTTCATAGATTCATACAAGAATATTTTCTAAGGGAGCTAGTTTTCATAAACAGTTTTTTTACACTGGCAAGCTGTATTTCTGAATTAGACTAACAGTACACATTTGTGGCAGCCTGAAACACATACAGTATCACAAATATGTCACACAATATAAGAACCAGAACACATGTACTTGCATAGATTAAAGATTAAATCAACCAGTAGTCCTTTGCAGACACTCAGGGTGCAGTGCAAAGTCCAATTGCTCCTGCTTTGAAGTTGGGGAGAAACAGAATTAAAATATTATTCAGTTAACGTTCTCCCAAATAGCCTGCAAAATGCTATCACTTCAGCATAACACTCCCACTTCTTATGAACACAAAAATGCACTCTGTTTTAACACTCCTGCAACTGATCTGTCCCAGAGGTGAAACAACACTTTAACTGCAGCATCTCACCTTGCCATCTAAAGCAGAGAAACTTTAAATGCATTTTATTTCAGCTTAGTGAAAGTTGCATCTTTTAATCAGTCAGTAAATAAAAGCATTAAAGAAAAAAGAAAGCCACATGACTAGATCTCGTTCCTTTTCACAGCCATTTAGCTCAGCTGGTTAACGTGGCAGGAAAGTACAAAAATCCAAGTTTGGAATTCACAGATTAGTTTTTTTTATACATCAAACTGGAATAACCACAAAAGAGGAAAATCACTCACTAACAATCAATTCTAAGAAATATCTGCCACTTATAAAAACATGCAGCTGTATACCTGATCCAGTTGGTCCAAGCAGCAAAATATTACTTTTTTCAAGTTTTATGTCATCATTGGATGAATCTAGTACTTCTCCTCCCCGTTTTTCCTGAGGTATCTGCTGGTTCATTTGTTGCTGCATCGATGCTCCCAAAGCATTACCGTGTGGACTGATTCCAGCAATCTGCAGCAGCTCTGAAAGGAACAATATCAGGGCTGTTTGAGCACTAATGAGGTCTGCCATTACCTTCAATACACAATAAAAACTTGGTTCTTCTGTTTTGTTCTGCAAATCTGTAATTCTACCTGTACAGAAGCTTACAGATACGACTGCAGCAGAAATACAGCACAACTATTACAAGAACATCAGTTCTGAATGTATTTTTGCACAAGCATATATTTGCACATATGAAAATAATTTCCAGTGGTAGACTGGATTATCTAAAAATATTCCTCTACATTAAAAACAAGAGAAATTTGCAGTCCTTACAAATTAACTCATTTTAACTGTAATTTTAAAATATTTTTTTCTGAACACACGAGAAGAAATAAATCCAAACTGTTGATCTCTGTGATGAAAAAGTACAAGAACTGGCCCACTAACAAATACAAAAGCAATGCACAGGTCTACTCTCAAGACTTAGACTCGTCTTAGCTCAGTTGTTGCAGGTTTTGTCTCAAACTAGCAGTCACTACAGACTATTCTACATTAATATCAAAAGAGTGGATATTGCAGAGGAGGACATGAGGAGAGTTCACTTACTTGTAAATCTGTACTCATCCTCCCGTCTTCTGATTTCTAATTCTAAGAGAGAGGATGAAAACAGTAATAAAATATAAGTTTATAAAAGCTTATAAATTCTCCACCTCTTGCCCTCTTCTGAATACATTTCATCACTATGTATGAATTTCTAACAAGAAATCCCCACAGGAATTAGTTTTTATTGCTGTCAAAATTAACCCAAACCCCAACTTGCATGCTTGTAAAATGACAGCAAGCTTTCTACTACTTAAAAGAGTAAAAATCTATTACCTCTGATTAGATTTTAAATTTAAAACCACTTACAGAAGGGGAAAAAAATGCAATTTTGTTTTGAAAAACCTTCCATAAACTCTCACATTTATATCGGAGTGTTACGATGTAAGATTTCACATATTTCAAAGTACTAGCCATTATAAACACTCACTGCCAGTCCCTCTGGATGTGCACCATTTTATCTTCCTGCGGCGAGCCACACAACTGCCCTCCTACCATTACAGGACCAGTGCTACTAATGTTTCCCCCTCAGTTAAAATACTTCTTTATGTAAATTCAAAAAACAAAGAAGATTTCTGTTTGCTTAGCATACTATTTTTTGCAAGAGAGAACAAAACACCTTAAAAAAAAAAATCAAGGTACACTGGTACACTTTGAATCAGAGACAGTCACTTAATCCTACTTCTAAAAATAAATTAGATCAACATAGCTACACACTTACTCAGCAGCAAAAGTACTGCCAAGAGTAACTCCATCTACACCTCCTAGATATGGAACAATACTATGGTGACCAACAGATGCTGCCAACAGCAGCAAGCGATGTTAGAAATCTAGCTATTCATCAAATTACCTATGCAAAACATTGTTTGCATGATCTGCATTGTTGCTTGCAGATTAAGCGACAGATTTGCCATTAAGCAGTAAATGAGATTAGAAAGAAAAATTTAGGAGGCTTACTTTATAACATTAAAGGAAAATACCTAATAATATGTGTCTGTAAAAAAATGTCACCATAAACCTTCTGGATTACTATTTAGATAAATCACAGAAGTTCACATACAGTGAAAATTATTTAACAGAACAGAAATTCTTTTAGATCATTTAAATTACAGAACACCTAGCATCAAGGTAAAAACCTTTCTCAGGTTTCTTAAGTTAGGGTCCTGAAATGGTAAGTTTTATTTGACCAGAAAAATACCAAACATTATACAAACCTCTCGGTGTTAAAGAAGTCTGCTTTTCAATTTCTGCTTGCTGTCTCAGGTTAGCTGGGATATTATTGTAGATTCTTTTGTAATGATTGTACACAGCAACCGAAAGCACCTTCTTGGCAAAACACTGACCAACAACATATTTGTCGAGGTAGTTATAAATCTGAAAAATAACTCAATCTTAGAAACACTTCTAAAATAATCTTGCAGCAGAAAAGAAAAAATAGTTTATGGTGCCAGAGATGGACTGTGGTCTAAACCCAGCCATTACAGAACTGAGAAATAGAAACCAAACATCTAAAATAGAAAATCCATTCCTGTTGGTAACTTTACTTAAAAACACAGCACTTAAACAATCATATTGTGTCTGTCAGTTCTCCCCTACTAATACTTAAATCCACTGTCATTTTCACCCAAATCTGTAAGAGGAATAGAAATTTCAAGAATATTTAATTTCCTAAGAGAGGCCTATCCAGGAGCCACGCGCAGCTTCAGAAATCATTACAGTCCACTAGGAACCGAGAAACACAGTAAGCTCCCTCGCTATCTGGGAGAGGGAAACCAAATTACTTGAGATAGGTCAAGGCCACAAGCTAATCAGCCACAGTTCTTGCTCAGAAACAGGCCAAATAAAAGGTTCTGCAGCTACGGGAGGAAGCTGCTTGCTTACAACTAAGATTGGTGAGGGTTGAGGTTAGCCTCAGCGTCACAAGGAAAAAATTAAGGTACTGGACGTCAGTCACACGACAAAGCCAGAGGAAAACAAGCCCAACTACTTTTACGGGATCTACTTGTTCCCTTTATTGGTGCTCTCGTGGGTCACGTAGCTCTGAAAGGTTTAATCTTGAGCTAATCGTCTTTCTTGTTCGTTGCTTGGTCGCAGCAGACCGTTACACACCTGACGCAGATTACAAAGTAAAGCATTTCACAATGCTGTAAATCAGGGAAACACTGGAGTGAATTTACCAAGCCTACCTTTTTCGGTGGAGGCGGTGGCTTCTGCTGGAATGCCAATTTCACAGCTTCTGCTGCTGACTCGGGCTCTTTAATGATGCTCTTTTTTGTGTCTGCCTCTGACAGTACCACAAAAAAATGGTGACACTTCTCACACTTCACAAAACGGGTGGAAGCTGCAGAAGAAGTAAAACAAAATGGTAAGAGGATTTGCTTGGACAGCATTTATTCAACTGCCTGAGCTCGTCCTCCACAGGACAAGCACCCGCAAGGCAGCACAGCCACCTCTGTGTTCACACACTTGCCCTTCCTTCACCTTAGAAGCTTCAAAAGCAATTATTGGACTACGAAATTTGACACAAAGGGAATGCAATTTGCCCAAAAAGTCACAGAGAAGGGCAGCAAGCAAACAAGGTATTAAAAAGTAAAAAAACATTTTGTACTTATTCAGTAGCTTTACACTCAGAAGAGGAAACCTTGCATCTCAGAGCGACGCAAAATTAATGAGGGCTTCTAACTACGCAGGAATTGTTCCTAACTCTCATACTACCAGGCAAAAAAGAAATTGTGGTTAGAGGTAGACTACTCTCAAGTGCAGGTAAGCAATCCACAATATCAAAGACAGCACGCAGCAGGCTCCGGAAAGGACAGCTGTGGCGACTCCCGGTCTGCACGTCCCACTGGCTGTGGAACACCACTGGAGTAGGCTGGAGTCACCCAGGCTCAGGACACGGCGCACAGCACGGTCGCACACAGGGCTCATCCCAACAAGAGGCAGCTGTGGTACACAACAGATGATCAGAGCTTTGATGTTTTGCAAGATTTTTTCACTTATTTATTTTTACAGTCAAGTGAAGAACAAAGTTCTTTCAAATTCCAAAAGCCAAACCCTCCCACTGCTGACTTTGTGAACTAGGTCTCAAGAAATCATGTTATCTGCAAAGACCGGTTTCAAAAGCCTGCAAACTACAACTTGCACTAATTTTTTTTTCCCCCTTTGGAAAAGTAAAGTTGAAATAATAAAAAACAGACATAAGAAGAAGAATTTGTTAATGAAACAGGTCTTTTTGAATATGCTGCTATGCTATTAAATGCAAATCATGTGCAATAGGACTACTAGTAAAATAAACGTATTAAATTGAAAGCAAAGTAAATGTAGCAAAACCACCACATGAAAAACTTCAATGTCAAAACTTCTGAAATAACAAACAGCTTTTAGAAAATGGTTTGAACACCGTAGTACCAGCTGATTGCAGTAACAGCCTCCAGCAATAAACAAACTGCTTATTTATAACTTCTTGTTGCCTCCCATAGAGCTGGCATCAGCGAAAGAGGAGTGGGGTTCTTTTTTAATATTAAACACAACTTACAACTGTGTAAGTAAGACCAGCAGATTATTTTAATAACATAGCACATAATACTGTGACCATCAGAGCTTTGATAACTCTACTCCAAAGAAAATTTGTGTAACAGCTGGAAAGTTCTCATGGCAACACTCCAAATTACTGTTAACTGCCTGAGGGGAATGCAATGGAAAACCACCTGCATGCACCACTCTCACATAACTATTATTTAGCAACAATATTGTAGGGGAAAAAAACCCCAAACTTTCTCCCAATACTCACTCAAAACACTTCTAATATTTTTAATGACTACAGTGCTGTGAGGCTGTTGTCCTTCCTCATGCAATGCTCATAGTCAGCTTTATTAGGATGGAATAGCCACGAGAATACTTGCCCCCTTTATAGATCCACAGGAATGGTTAAAAAAATAGAACATAAAGAGCAGGCTGTAAGAATACTATTGTGCTTCTTTAAAACATCATTTACTGACAAAAATAATGTAGAGTACACTGTCATTAATTACTCCAAGCAGCAGAAAGGAAGGTTATTAGAGATCTTCCTAATTTTCAGCAAGACCAAGAGGGTCTGTGGTTACAGAGAGACTTTGATGCACAGGAAGGAAACTCAGTTATCAAAACACAGCTGTGAAACTGGCCAGCTTCTATCCCCTGCACAGCAATCTGGAAAAGAAAGTATTAATAAGAGTTTTAACAGAACAAAACAAAACAAAAAGTTAAGAAGTTTGTTCTGAAATGCAAGGAAACCAAGTATAAGCATTGCTATCGCCCTAAAACTGAGCATTCAAAATTGGAATTTTGCGAGTCTTAATAATGGCATGTTTTTATATGTGCTTTCAACAAACAAATAAAAGCAGAGCAAAGAGCCTTCTGTCAAATTATCACACTGTCATCAAGATGTCTGCAAATATTTACAGTGTGGTAAAATGCAAGTCAAGTGTTGGTTTTGATTCAGCAACATTACCACAGAGGTTGCACATGCAGAGAGATTTCTAAAGTCCGTACGAGCTGACCTTGCCAAAGAGAAAGGCTGGGTTTTCACAGCACATACAGGAAGCTGCAACAATTGGAGGATTAATCTTAAAAACACTCGCAGGGTTGAGATAATGGGCTGTTATTAAACTGCTATAAGGTAAAAAGGCATCAAGAAAAAGAGCAGGGAAGCTTATTGCCTACTAAGTATGCACAGCAGCAGGGAAGTCTTGCTTTGGAGGATGGGAGCTAACCTGATGGCATCAGCTGGAGACGGTAAAGCAGTGCCTCGTTACAGCTCCTTACGTCAATCAGCTTTAAAGCTACTGGATTTTACTCTACATCTGAGGCTCACATCCTATTTCACTGATCACAAACTCTCCTTACCGAGTCTCACAACCAAAAACAATGCAGGAGCTGCTGGGAAAGTGTGTCAAAGCAAAATTCCTTTTGGTTTGCATAACGTTCTTTCTTAATTGTTAATTACTGGAAAACCATTGCCAAGCAAATCCTTGTGCAAGATTTGCTGCTAACAAAGTGAAGCCCCGTTAAAACAAACTCCACTGGACACCCAGTCACAGCCTGTCACACTGCCACTCCATGGCAATTAATTTACTAATAAAAGGGGCTTTTAATCAGTATTTTGTTTCCCTACTTCTCTCAAAATGACTGAAAAATCCAATATTTAAAAATTGAAACAAATGCTCATTGCACATTTTCCTTTGGCTTTAGGTATCTACTTAAGGCTCTGCAGTTCAGTAATTCAAACCAGAATTGAGTGAATTCATCTTTTTCCTGACTAATCAACATCAAAGGCTTATCTGAAAAATCAAGTCACAGCATGTTTAATACAAACTGCAACCCATTCATTTTGGGCAGAATGGGACAGATTTTTTTTTTTTGTATTAGTTTTTAGTCGCTGGGGTTTTTTTTTAAGAAAACCATTTTTAAGATAATTAGAACTTAGGTCTTCTGTTTTCCAGCCGCTTTATATTCTACAGTTTGGCTGGGAAGCGGTGTGCTCAAATTAACAGACTAAACCAGATGGGTCCAGAGAAAACTTGACCATGACTCACATGATTTTCTGAGAAATCAGAGCAATTACAACCTTTAATTATTTTAAGTTACCAGTTAACAGAAAACTGATGATTGCTGTTCTCAAGATAAACAAAGGAAGTCCGCTCTACTCCATTACCTGGTGACACTGTGCTTGGTTTGAACTACTAACAGACTTCATTCAAAGGCTGTAAAATCCTAAAGCCTCAGCGAAGAAGGTGCAAGGATGAGAAAAGTAGATACAACTATTCACAAGCAGACTTCCTCGTATTTTGACTTTCAAGTTTCTGACAAATGAGACCAGCTGCAACACTGGTTTCTACAAGTACAAACCATCAGATCATTCCAGTTTCCAGTCCCAAGCTGTTTCCAGTACCTCTGCCATTCCGATGCCATGACTCAAGTGCAGGATCGCCACTGGTGAAGCTGAGATTGCATATACCACACATTTTCTCCTATAATGTTAGTATGAATGAATCCTCTTCCTAAGAAAGTTTTCAAACACGCTTAAAGATTCCTACCAACACTGACAACATACTAAATCACATTCCTGTTTTCCAGGGATAAAGTGTGTTCTACTCCGGGACAACGCCTGAATGGCATTTCCAGATAAAAGCACAAACTCCAGGAACAAGAGGAGCAAACACATCAGTGAAGTGAGTTTTAAAATATCTCTGTCTACTCATTAATCATCTGATAAGAAGGTAAATGAGGTTAAAAATCCTTCCACTGTTTTCAACCACACCTAGTCCAGGGAGAGGCCAAAACACTGAACGCCAGACTGGATTGTATTTCTAGTTCCATCAACTAGTGGCAGATTTTTCATAAATGCTTGCCTCTAGTTTAAAAAAAAAAAGCTTATGTTTGATCACGTTTATTAAACAGTATTTTACACAAGTAGCAGCAAATAATAGCACGTCTACTCATTATTTTCACCAACTGCGATATTAACAACTCTTGGACAAGTTTATGCTGACCTTGCCTTAAGCTTCTTAGTGTACAAGTCTGATAATGACTTGATACTTCCTCCTTGAGCCCCACTAACTGACAATAGGTATTTGCCTTCTGACAAGCATTTTGTAGGCTGGTCTCATCAGCACTGATATAAAGAGAAATGTCTTCAAGTCCGATAGAACCAAAAGCATTAACTGGCATTAATTTAGACTGTACTTAAAAAAAAAAAAAAAGCAGCTATTACTGCTGGGCACCAGACATCCGACACATTTTGGATTTTCTGTTTGGACTTCCCAGCCTCCTCTTTGGAATGCGTTATGGATCTGACTGCCATCCGACTGACCATTCCAGCAAGCCATCTGTCATATACTAATTCTTCTGCTGGATAACTACTTTGGCTATGGTACATGCAGGATTAAAGTTTTATTATTTAGTAAATAAAGGACAGACATTACTACAAATATATAAGTATATATTGAGACAGCGGACAGAAAGAAACATCAGTAGTTAAAATGGTATTGTTTATGTGAGCACCTCTTAACACTGCACGAGATGTAAAAACTATTTTAAAACGGCGTATTCACGGTTGCAGTCCGAATTCCATATTCTGCTCCACCACGCATCACAGGAAATTACACAAACGTACCCACAGAGACAATACACACTTACACCAACGTGGTTAAACTAAGCGTAACAATTTTTGACACCATATAATTAGGTAGGCTAAACATAGCTATCAGGACTACATTAGATCACAAATATAATCACATCTGTGTTTATTTTAAAAACAAAGTACTCCTTAAAACTTACACACAAAGGTCTCCACGTGCGTGCACAAGTCACCACACTTCGGGCAGCGCAGCTGGTTCCCTCCTTTCCCAGAGCTTCCAGAGCTTGACTTTTTACCACCTCCCTCACCGACGGACTTCTAAAAGACATTTCCAGACAATGACCGCACGCAATGGAGCGGTTACATTAAGCATCTGGCAGTGTGTTTGTGGAATCCAATAATGTGAATATTGCAACAGCCGAATGACTAACTACAGTTAGGATTTTAAAAGGCTTTGAAAATGTACAGCAACATGATATCAACAATTTTAAGTGTACACACACCTGCATTTTTCCCAATTCTGCCAATTTGGGATGCCCATGGAAGAGCCATCCCACATCTACATTAGAACTGCTTGACTGGCACTAGAACAATAGCAAGCTAAACTGTGTCAGGAACGTTTTAATACTATATTTCAATGTAATATATTCTAACCCCAGAGAAGAAAACAAATCATAGTTATAGAGAGAGCAATTTCATTATTGCAACGGGGTTGATTCTAAAGGTTTCTGAAGCCACACCTCGTCGCGTGTCCTTGACAGATGTAGCTATGCTGGCAGATGGCTGTAGGGTAGATATGGCCTATAAAACAAGCATCTCAGAAATGCTTGGAAATATTTCACTTTTTATTTCTAAGGCAGAGTTCCCTGACAGAGATACATTTCTCTTTCTCCATGTTACTCTGCTTAGTGGTGTTGGAGGTTAACATTTTTTAAATCTATATCTGTTCTTTGTCTTCATACTTTGATTAATAATAAAAGGGATTATATTTTGGGAAACAGCAAAGATCTCTCTTCCCTTTTCTACAGCAGTTCCCATTTTTTTAAACCTTGCTTGCCTACTCGTTTCTCCTTGTAACCCTTCTCAAGTAAAAAAGACTATTAAAAATTGTTCTTATTCCTTCTTATTTTTTAGAAAAGTTTAATCTGAACCTTCGGAACACACCTGTGTCACCTGGACAGTTCCTCAGATGTCACAACACGCCACACTACGGCAAAGTTACTGCCTGTGAACTCTCAAAATCTTATTTGCTGACTAAAGAGCAGTTTTATTCTCAGGCAATCGTTTATCTGAAGAAGCTGTTTATTAACCATAATTATAGAGAGAGACCAGGATGAAAATAGATTACTAACAAGAATAAAGCTATTCTGCTCAAAACTTGTCTTCCTTAATGCAACTACCAAACATTTTAACATTACTTACTTTAAAAAGCCTTCTTGGGAGTAGCGGGCTTTTGAAGGAGAACAGTTCTGATTACTGCTCTTTCCCGAGATCCTGCAAGCTGTTGCAGACTTACAACATTCTACAAAATTTTCAAGTGTCCCTTTACACTAGGCAAAATTATTTATAAACTGGGAAAAGCATTATGGGATGTTTATAACCTTTGCTAACAAACTCACAACACAATTTATTTTTTCTTCACTGTCAGCTGTAGCAATTTGAAGGACCAGAAATGCCAAGAGTTAGCAAAAAAAATTTAAGATTATTCTAATTTTAAGTAAGGAAAAAAAATTTACTAAAAACATTTAAGAAACATTTTATATAAACTATTGAAAAATTGAATGTGTGGAAATTACCTTGCTTCCATCTCCAGACCCATCCTTGCTTGTACCATCCTTTGAAGCAAAATACGCTGGTGTTTCTGAGAAGTTTCTAAGAGGAATTTGTCTTAGGGAACAAATTTCAAAAGTCCCAAGTTTTCCCAAAACAGGGATGCGTGTACGACCACAAGTAATACCTAAAACCAAACGAAAATACGAAAACAAAAGATTACTTTCATGAACCATTGCACTGTTGGGAAGATTTTGCTGATGCTACAGTCGGATAACAGAGCTACTGACTGCAGTGCATTTTGGTTGTTGCTACGTGCTGAACGCACACAACCTCAATATACTGCTTCGTATTTTCATCTCATTCTTTAGGGACACCGTAAAAAAACCCCAGTGTTTTTCATATGTGTAACCTGTTCAAAATGCAACATTTATGTATACATTAAACAGCCAAATTCTGGATGTCGATTAAAAATACTCTAGTTCTAATTCTGATGCCACCAAGCCCCAGAACTGATTCACATTAAACGGAGCTCAAAGGTTTCAGCAACAGAACTCAACTCTGAACATCCAAATTTCAGTTATCCAAAATAAACTATTCTCACCACCTTAGCGCTCATCTCTTTAAAAGCTGCCTAGATTGTTCAAAATTGACCCAAAAGTAATTCCACGCCCTGTTACATCAGATAATTGGGAGTCTCATCATGTCCTGAAATAAGGAACATCCCAGTTACAAAATTGATCCTCAGAATGATAAATAAAACCACGTCCAGTACTTACTGTGGAATAATTCAGTCCCTGAAGTAAAAGAGAGACCTTTGAAGTGTCTCCTTCTTTCACAAAAATTGCCAAAGAAGTGTCTCAGGCTCAGAACTGCACGTCTGGATCTGGCTTTCACTTGTGAACTCTACTAAAAACTAGTTTCCAGGAATTTTAGGTAATGCTTGAAAAAAAAAAAAAAAAAAGTTGTCCTAAGGAAAATTAAAAGGTAGTGTCGTATTTGGTATGTGCTGACCCTTTCCAGACAGGCACAAGTAAACTCAACGTAATCTTAACTTTGTTGAAATAGCTTATTGCCAACATGAAAAAAAAAATCTCACTGAGAAACTAACCAGCCTTTTCCTCCTCTTGCAACAGCGAGGAGGGTTACATTTCATGACTAGGTATGATGTGAATTTACACGTGTCACGCTTGTGATTTCAAAATCTCTCAACACAGACAAGAACCTGGAATCCATATCCCATCTCTCTCATTTAAAGTGGTAAATTTCTCACTTGCTTTACATTTTTGACAAGAATTCTGTGACTTACCCACAGAAGAGCTATATAGCAACAATGACAATTACAAACTTTCTGATAATACGTGGGTTTACTCTTAGGGAGATGAGAGAATCCTACAGAAAACTCAAAAAATTCTTCTTAAAAAAAAAGAATAAAAACAGTAAAATGGCAAGGAGGACAGCTCATTTGCTCTGGAAGAGGTAACAACAACCACCAATACCTAGAATCTTAGTTGAAAGAGGACATTTCAGAAAAATCACTTTGCTACTGTAATGGGAAAATGGAAAAAAAAAAACCAAAACAAAAAACAAACAAACAAAAAAAAACCAAAAAAAAACCCAAGAGAAGCATTATGGACAAGCCTAAATGTGACAGGGAAACTCTCACAGGCTTCTGTGAAGTCACAACCAAGAGCACGGCATCAAATTATATTTGAAGCTGTTTTATTAACTTACATGCTCCGTAAGATTGCTAAACTTGATGATCTGCAGTTACTTTTAACATGACCAAAAACGTAATTGCTTAAATATCTGAAATAGCACTACTCCTGTCTTTAGAAGTGAGGGAGGAATAATAAACAACACGCTTTCCAGTTTTAAATTCCTCTGCTGACTGCCACTGCAACACAGGAAAACCACCTTACATTACGCAGGACAAACTATGAAAACATCACAGTAAACAAAAATACTGGCTCGCTTTCACGAGCAGTTGTGTTCTTTCAACTGAATCTGCAGAGAACTCTGAAGACTACGCGTTTTATCATGTGTAAAGGGAAATTTAAAAAGCCCCCTTAAAAAAAATAAAAGAATCAAACCACTTCACCTCCCCTGACCAAAACCCACAGTCAGGAGATTTGGCCTATGGAGAAAGGACAAAGCACTAATAAACTCAAATATTTTCCCACTAAGCACTGCATGAGGACCAACGATCACAAATTTTAACTCAGAGTGTCCCCATGACATAGAAAACGTACTGAAAACTATACACCGTGTGAAGCACTGAGCTGGGAAGTGCCACGTTACTGCCTGTGCCCATCTATCGGCCAGCGGTGTCTTATTATTGCTACCTCAGCTTGTGGCTAAACACGAAAAGCCCTGTCCTTGCACTTATTATGAGGTCTGAGAGATATTTTTTTGACAAAGCATCATTGCACAATTAAAAGAATGAAGCAAAAAGAAAGTTATCACAACTACTTTCTTGCATAAATAAGCCCACAGGCGGATTTTGGGGAGAAATCAACATTCCAGCCCAATGCCTGGCAACTTCCACTGAACGATGCAGATCCTGACAGATGTTCAAATATGCAACAGCTGGCTTAACGCAGCGATATTCACTCACAGACACAACAGGCAGTCAGGGCCTGGGGGTTTTATGAAACAGGAAATGTAAAGGATCTGTACGTACCCAGACTAAGAATGTTGGTAGCAGCAATGCCATCCACCTAAGTTCTGATTAGTATGGTAAGAAGTAATGGGAGGCTCCTTTACACCTTATTAGCCTTTAATTGATACTTGAGGAAAGAAATATTGACTTTTGGGCCAAGCTTCAAATATCTTGGAAGAATCTATTGCCCAAGGAAGTGACAGGAAGACTGTGCCAAAGAGAAGTCTCCTCTCTGTCTGTCCCACACAACACTTGATCGACTAGACTGATCCATGTACTATGAATATTCTCAAATTTGCACCAACCAGCAATAGCAAATGAAGTACCTGGCTCATGATATAACAATAAAAATGCACCAAAAATATATATATTTTTAAGAATTTCATGGAAAGTGGATACAGAGTAACAAGATTATTTATGCATCTGTGCTGTAGTCTCATTTATTCTTTTACATATCCCTTTTAAATCTTAGTTCTGACCAAAAAAAAAAAATACAAATTTAAAAAAAAATAATAATTTTGAAGTTAATTCAGAATGTTGCTTGAAGTTTACTTTGTTTTGGTGAGTTTACATGAGGCCAGACAGGTTGGAGTTGAAAGCACTGGTTTAAGCCTTTCAGCACAGGTGATGCCAGAGGTGTTAACCCACTTCCCGAAAGCAATAAACCATCTCCGGCTCATCAGGTACCGCTGAGGGGACAATCATCCAAAAAACTGCCTTGCAAATGCGGCAGCAGTAGAGATTTTTCAGCCTCATTTGGGGGTGGTCTGCCTTTGACCGAAAGCAGCGCACAGCACGTCAACTCTCACTACGCGCAAGAGCGCCACAAAAAGAACAAAAGTAGTAAAAAAGTGACAGCCTCTCTCTTCTTTCAGTCTGTTTCTTTCAGGTTCCCGTAAACGGCTTGCACAGTCCCATGCTTCTAGAAGTTGGCAATAGTTACTTTTTGCTAACTGAGCCCAAGCCTTTCTGAGAAATATTTCAAGTTTAGGTCGTGAAAAAGGCAGGCTTTTAATCAGTCAGCTAATTAAGCTCATTTACTAGCACGGCGGGGTGACACACAATGGACAACCGCTGCTGAAAAATCACTCCCGTGGAAATAAAACTCCGCTCTCGCATTCCATTTCGCAAAAGATATTGCGGCGCGGGCTGATTTTCCAGCACTTTCACACCGCGTAACACTGCCCTTAATCCTGACACGCCACCGGCCGTCCCCTCACGCCACCCAGGGTGACACTAGCAAAAGATTAATCGGGAAACAAAAAAAAA